>JAPMLY010001102.1:0-23448 GCA_026401115.1 Tetraselmis chui | reverse complement strand
ACACGCACTCACATACTCAAACTCCGCAAATGCAGCAGAAACAACGGCCCCCTCCATATCGCCCAGAAACTCTTAAACACTCATGCCTACCTCTCCCCTGCCACCATCAAACAACAGTGCCAGGCACGTATACGCCAGCTCCTTCACGCCACCACCACGGATAGGATCAATAAAATAAAAACCCGAGCCAATGCAGCCTACGACGCCTGCCCAAAACTCTCCCACCGCAGATTAAAAATTAAAAGCGGCCTCCTACCCCCCGCCGGCGCCGCCTCCACCCTCCACCGCATCACTAGGCCCGATAACACTACCGCAACCTCCCCCTCCTCCGTCATTGACGCTGTACACTCTCACTTCGCCTCCGAACTCGGCCGCGCCACCCCACACGAACTACCCACCCCCCCATGGGAACTCCCGGACAACCCCGACAACTTTACCATCGAACCCCGCGGCGACCCCACTCTCACCCTTGCCGACATGATTACCCGAGATACTTTCGACAAAACCATCAACTCCCTAGGCACCGGCAAAGCCCCTGGCCCAGACGGTATCCCAAATGAAGTCATCAAATTCCTACCACCGGCGACCCGTTCCGCCCTCTTCTCCCTCCTCTCCCTCCTCGCCCATAAATCCTACACCCCTCCTGATTGGTGCCACAGCACAACATGCCTCCTACATAAAAAAGGCGACCCCTCCCTCCTCGATAACTACCGCCCCATCGCCCTCATGAATAACCTCCTTAAACTATGGACAGCACTAATCAAAGATGCAGGCTCGAAGTATGCCGAAACCCACGGCATCCTCAGCGATCAACAGGACGGATTCCGGCAACACCGCAGCATCCACGACGCCCTCTCCTCCCTCATCATGACGATGGAGGACGCGAAACTCCACAGCAAAGACATCTACATCATGTACGCGGACTTCAAAGGAGCCTTCAACGCCGCGGACCACCGCATCATGTTCAAACACATGCGTCAACTCGGTATGCCCCCCACCTTTGTCGACACATGCGAACACCTCTACGGGGTCTCAACCACAGCCTATATCACTCCTCACGGCCCCACCCCTTCCATCGACATCAATCGAGGAACCCTCCAGGGCGACACCCTCTCCCCCTTCCTATTCACCCTCTTCCTTGAACCTTTCCTTCGCTGGCTCACGGTGGGAAGCCGGGGCTACCGCCCAGGCCCCCCCACCACTAACGTTGACCCCACAGAACCCACAGCCACATACCCAGGACACGGCTTCGCCGACGACCTCAGCCTCGCCACGGGCTCGACCCCCAACATGACCATCCAGCTCAGGAAACTCTCCCTCTTCAGCGCCTACACCGGCATGACAGTCAACATCCGCAAATGCTGCATCACCGGCGCCCTATGGCGCTCAGGCAACGCCCTCACCCGCGCCAACACTACCCTCCTTGCATCCCGCCTGCAAACACAGTTCATCTCCCTACACTCAACCCCGGCCCCCATCCCCTCCATTGGCCCCAAGGACACATACCGCGTCCTAGGGGTAGAACTGAACACCTCCCTCAACTTCACCAGACATTGGCATGAACTCAAACGTACCACTGCATCCCTCATCACCGCCCTTTCCACCTCCCCACTAACTCAATCCCGCAGAATCAGGGTCATCCGTGGCCTCCTCATCGGAAAACATTTTACCCTCCAGCTCGGCCTCTTCACCGACTCCCAACTCGACACTCTCGAAGGACAAATCTGCCGCGCACTCCGCTCCGCCGTCTCCTCGGTACGTAACCTTCCCCGCACCGCCCTTCACCGCCCCACATCAGACCTAGGATACGGCCTCCCCTCCCTCAAAGCCCACGCCGCACAACTCACTGTATGCCACTTGCATAAAATCATGAACCACTCAGGCTATAGAGGCCACATGGCCCGAGCACACATACGCACCTTATCCACAACGTATTCCCACTGGCCCTCAGAATCCATCATGTCATCCTGTTACACTCCACCCACACTAAAGTGCTTAGTCAGAGCTCAACGCGATGCGGGCACCCTATTCCACAACATTCCCCCACTCTCCCTCACCAACCCTATCGCCTCCACAATCCGTGCCCACTTCACCACACAAGACAACGCCCTCCTCACCTCACTCCGGGACAAAGCCACACACATCACCGACCCTCACACATACAGACAAGCCTACTGCAATTTCTCCCCCCGCAAAACACACGCCTCCCTCCTACCCCGCCTCACCCCCCTCTGGAAAAGCAACATCACCACATGGCCACAAGTCCTCCTCAGAGCCACCTCATCCTCCTTCATCCTCAAATCATGCAAATCCATCACCACACTCACGGGGTCCATCACCCCCCTCTCTGTTCCCATCCGCCTCCTCGCAGCAATCCTCACCGAACCCCTCGATACTATACACAACCGCCTCCCCATCACAAGCCTCAATACCAAACAAGCATCCCCCCCCACCACTATACACCCCTCGTGGATCCCCCTCCTCTCCCCTCACCTCCCCCGTTCACCCCCCACCCTCCAATCCGGCATCTACACCCCCCACACCACTCACTCCACCCCCACCGCACCCACCACACACTTGGACACAGAATACCTCACTCCCTCCGACCACCACTACCCCCCATGCGACGTAACACGCATCGTCTCCAAACACAAAGACACAGAGTACGGCCAAACGCAATACATGGTCGAATGGGCCCCGGAACACCTCACGGAATGGGACATTCAGCAACAACTCGACGACGGCTTCCGCCTCATCTCCTCCACCCCCACATCGGTATGCCTCCCCTCCCCTTCCCCCACCACATGCTCCATATGTCATGACCCCCTGCACACGGAACCCTCCTCTACCTGCTGCACATGCCCGCACTATGCCATACACTCACAATGTCGCCCAGCTCAAGGACCCACCACATGGCAGTGCGAGTGGTGCGCTCGCGGCCAACGACATGACCTTACCCGCCTCCACGAGGTGCAGTGGGCCCCGTGCCTACAACTCCACGACACCATCAGTGAGACCCCCTCCGGCCCCACCGCCCTTACCGCATTTAACTCCGGCTATGTCCCCTCCACCACACCCATTTTGCCAAAACCCGGACCCCCTCCGTGGCCACACCCACTTATCACATTCAACCATGACCCCATCAACCCCGACCTCGACATGCTCCCTACCGGTAAATTCGCTATCCACGCACACCCGTCACTCCACGACACCACCATACTCTGCACTCCCGACGGCCGCGCAGTCACTACCCTTAACGGCCCCCGCGTCCGCCACCTCTACCAACTCTTTCGCCCCGACCTCTCGCAGCATACGTTCGAAGAGGAGGTCTATCACCTCCTCACCCGTCTAGGTTCCCGCTCAGAAATCCACTCACCCACGCCCGCCACCACCACCCGCAATAGATGGGCCACCAGAGAAGACCTCCTCACAGCCCTCCGTCACACATTCCGCATCCAGACTGAACTCTACTCCGACCCCCTCAATAAATCCCTTCACTCCCACACATACCACTCCCTATACCCCGAAGATATAGTCTTCTCATCCAGCGGTAGCAATGCCCCGCACACCTGGCAAGGCACCAACATAGCCAACCCCGAATACGACCACGAATGCATGAGACGAGCCATGGAACACGCAATCACCAGCGCACACCTCACAGCCCCTCACACACCCAGCGCAACCATCCTCATCCTCCCCCGATGGGAACACACACCCTACCGCCACTCCAAATACACCAACTCCCCATACACCCACCACCTTTACACCCTCCCCAACGACGCAAACACATTCCTACCCCCCGACCAACACACCGGCAACCCCACCCCTACCCCATTCGGCACACGATGGATGGTAGACATATACCTCGTAGCTAACCCCCTCGCACTCTCCACCCTCCCATCACCCACAGCCATGACCGCACTTCACAACACTCTCGAATCTATATACGACACTCACCTCCCCAACCCTATCATCACCCCCCCCCTCCACACCTCTTTGACACCTACTCACCCCACTCAGCAGGTATATACCACCGCCCCCCAAACCCAACTCACCCCCTCACATACCCCCTCCCGGACCGCGTACATCTAACGTACCCCCCCACCAGAGGCACCCCTGCTTGGAACTGGCAGGACTTTGTCTACACAGACGGCTCGAAAAAAGGCGGCTCGACCCCCCTCGGAGCAGCAGCTACCCACCCCTCCTCGGACACCAGAATCAAAATCCTGGTGACCTCTACCCCTCCCTCACATACAATAAATCGTGCTGAACTAGCTGGCATAGATATAGGCCTCCAACTTGGCCGCACCCACCTCCTCACTGACAGTGCGTGCTCCCTCCGCCTTATTCAAGGTTACTTACAATGCCCTTCCGCCTACCGCCATAACATTCACCGCGACACCCTCCTCTCTATCACACACACCCTTAAAACCCGAAGCGAAGCAGGCATCCGTACACACCTCGGTAAAATAAAAGCCCACAACCACTCCATCGGCAACGACCTCGCAGACACCCTCGCCAACCAAGTAGCGGATGGCCACCCACCCGATACCACGTACACCACCGGTTCAGAAGTCACGATAGGCCACTGGACATGGCCATACACCCTCATCCCTCAAACCTTAGGGGACCCCACTCCCTACAGATACACCAACCTCAAATCCGACGCACACAAATACAGCACGATACACACACACACTCCTCTCTCGCAAACAACCAAACACGGAGCCCTCCTCGCCCGCGCCGCGAGGGACGGCGCCGACTTTTCTTACCACAAAAAACACCCCACTCTCACAAATATACAGTTCACACACAAACAAGAATTCATGTGGGGTGTCCACAACACCCGCCTACTTACTCACAACCCCACCCTGCGCTGCCCCCTATGTGGCCAATTTACTAGCAACGGCCACATGGCCGGTAACTGCCCCTCAATGTCTGGTCTAAGACAGGACCGTCACAACAGCGCTCTACAACTCCTACTCTCCCTACTGGAACGCCACAACGGAGGACGCTGGGAGACCATCACCGCAGACTTCGGTAACAAACCCATAAAATCGTTTGATACCCCCACCCCCGCCCTCACCCCACTCGACTGCCACCCTCCTCACCCCACCCACATGCCCACCCGCCTTGTTGATGCTGACGAAGGACTCTCGCATGACTCCCTAACCTCATGCCCCGCCGTCCTCCCCCCGGAGATTCTCCCCCCCCTGCTTCGTCCACCAGCACACAAACCTGACTTCATCCGCATCCTCGAACCCAGATTCGTTGGTCAATCCAACGGTCGCCGACGTTACGCATCCATAAAAAAGATTCAGATAGGAGAATGGAAGTACTGCACAGACAATAACCTCTCTCACACTGCCGACCACATACGCGCCAAATACACACCCCTTGCGAACGCCATCAGAAATCACTGGCCAGGCACAGTGGTCGATATCCTCCCCATCGTCATGAGCCGCACAGGTACACCACACTCCTCCACCATCACGAGTCTCACCTCCCTTCTCACCGCCCGCACCGACCCTCCGGATAAACTCGTCTCCAAGGCACGCCTCGACACATCTCGCATCCTTGCACAACTCCATACGGGTGGTTAACGGTCTAGCCCTGACTTGTAAGTTCCCTGTATGGCATAGTTGGGAGGGCCCAGAAACAGCAGCCGACGCATCCGGCTTTTGGTGAAAAACCGGCGCATACGGTACATGTTGTAAACAATTTCAATTTCAATTTCGAGGGTGTTGTGGAGTGCGGTCATGGCTGTGTGTGAGGGTAGGGTGTGGAGTGCGAGGGAGTTAGCGACGAGGTAGATGTCGACCATCCAGCGTGTGCCGAAAGGGGTAGGGGTGGGGTGGCCTGTGTGTTGGTCGGGGGGTAAGAAGGTGTTCGCGTCGTTGGGAAGGGTGTATAGGTGATGTGTGTAGGGGGAGGTGATATATTTGGAGTGGCGGTATGGTGTGTGTTCCCAACGGGGGAGTATGAGGATGGTAGCGCTTGGGGTGTGTGAGGCTGTGAGGTGTGCGCTGGTGATTGCATGTTCCATGGCTCGGCGCATGCATTCGTGGTCGTATTCGGGGTTGGCGATGTTGGTGCCTTGCCATGTGTGTGGGGCATTACTGCCGCTGGATGAGAAGACTATGTCTTCGGGGTAGAGTGAGTGGTAGGTGTGCGAGTGGAGTGATTTATTGAGGGGGTCTGAGTAGAGTTCTGTCTGGATGTGGAATGTGTGACGGAGGGCCGAGAGGAGGTCCTCTCTGGTGGCCCATCTGTTGCGGGTGGTGGTGGCGGGTGTAGGTGAGTGGATTTCTGAGCGGGAGCCTAGGCGAGTGAGGAGGTTGTAGACCTCCTCTTCGAATGTATGATCGGAGAGGTCGGGGCGAAAGAGTTGGTATAGGTGGCGGACGCGGGGGCCGTTAAGGGTGGTGACTGCGCGGCCGCCGGGAGTGCAGAGGATTGTGGTATCGTGAAGTGAGGGGTGTGCGTGTATGGCGAATGTACCGGTAGGGAGCATGTCGAGGTCGGGGTTGATGGGGTCGTGGTTGAATGTGATTAGTGGGTGTGTCCATGGAGGGGGTCCGGGTTCTGGCAGAATGGGAGTGGTGGAGGGGACAAAGCCGGAGTTGAATGCGGTGAGGGCGGTGGGGCCGGAGGGGGTCTCACTGATGGTGTCGTGTAGTTGAAGGCAAGGCGCCCATTGGACTTCGTGGAGACGGGTGAGGTCGTGTTGTTTGCCGCGAGCGCACCAGTCGCATTGCCATGTGGCGGGGCCTAAGGCAGGGCGGCATTGGGAATGGACGGCAAAGTGCGGGCATGTGCTGCAGGTGGAGGTGGGTTCTAAGTGCAGAGGGTTGTGACATATGGAGCAATCGGCGGGGGTGGGGGTGGGTAGGTTTACCGAGGTGGGGGTGGAAGAGATGAGTCGGAAGCCGTCGTCCAGTTGGAGTTGTATATCCCATTCCGTGAGGTGTTCCGGGGCCCATTCGACCATGTATTGGGTTTGTCCGTATTCTGTGTCTTTGTGTTTGGAGATGATGCGCGTCACGTCGCAGGGGGGGTAATGGTGGTCTGAGGGGGTGAGGTATTCTGTGTCTGGTTATGTGATTTTGCCAGAGGGGGTTAAGACGGGGAAGGAGGGAGGTGTGTGTCTTGCGGGGTGAGAATTCGCGGTATGCTTGTTTGTATGTGTGTGGGTCTGTGATATGTGTGGCTCTGTCTCTGAGTGATGTAAGGAGCGCGGCGTCCTGGCTGGTGAAGTGGGTGCGGATTGTGGAGGCAATGGGGTTGGTGAGGGAGAGGGGAGGGATGTTGTGAAACATGGTTCCGGCGTCGCGTTGGGCGCGCACTAGGCATCTGAGCGTGGGGGGGGATAGACTGCCTGACATTATCGATTCAGTGGGCCAGTGGGAGTATGTTGTGGAGATGTTGTGTATGTGGGCTCTGGCCATGTGGCCCCTATAACCGGGGGAGTTCAGGATTTTGTGGAGGTGGCAGACAGTGAGTTGTGCGGCATGGGCTTTGAGGGAGGGGAGGCCGTAGCCGAGGTCGGAGGTGGGCCGGTGTAGGGCGGTGCGGGGGAGGTTACGTACCGAGGAGACGGCGGAGCGGAGGGCGCGGCATATTTGGCCTTCGAGGGTGTCCAATTGGGAGTCGCTGAAGAGGCCGAGTTGGAGGGTGAAGTGTTTTCCGAGTAGGAGGCCACGGATGACGCGAATTCTGCGGGACTGGGTTAGTAGGGAGGAGGAGAGGGCGTTGATGAGGGATGTGGTAGTGCGTTTGAGTTCGTGCCAGTGTTTGGTGAAGGTGAGGGAGGTGTTGAGTTCGACCCCAAGGACGCGGTATGTGTCCGAGGGGCCTATGGAGGGGATGGGTGCCGGGGTGGAGTTGACGGTGATGAACTGTGTTTGGAGGCGGGATGTGAGGAGGGTGATGTTGGCAAGGGAGAGGGCGTTGCCTGTGCGCCAAAGGGCTCCGGTAATGCAGCATTTTCGGATGTTGACGGTCATACCTGTGTAGGCGCTGAAGAGGGAGAGTTTCCTTAGTTGGATGGCCATGTTTGGGGTCGAGCCCGTGGCTAGGCTGAGGTCATCGGCGAATCCGTGTCCGGGGTATGTGGCTGTGGGTTCTGTTGGGTCGACGTTAGTGGCGGGGGGCCCTGGCCGATAGCCCCGGCTACCCACAGTGAGCCAGCGGAGAAAGGGTTCAAGGAAGAGGGTAAATAGGAAGGGGGAGAGGGTGTCGCCCTGTAGGGTACCTCGATTTATGTCTATGGAGGGGGTGGGACCGTATGGGGTAATGTAGTCTGTGGATGAGACTCCGTAGAGGTGTTCGCATGTATCTACAAAAGTGGAGGGCATACCGAGTTGTCTCATGTGTTTGAACATGATGCGGTGGTCTGCTGCGTTGAAGGCGCCCTTGAAGTCCGCGTACATGACGTAGATGTCCTTTTTGTGGAGTTTCGCGTCCTCCATGGCCATGATTATGGAGGAGAGGGCGTCGTGGATGCTACGGTGTTGTCGAAAGCCGTCTTGTTGGTCGCTGAGGATGCCGTGGGTTTCGGCGTATTTCGAGCCTGCGTCTTTTATTAGTGCGGTCCATAGCTTAAGAAGGTTATTCATGAGGGCGATGGGGCGGTAGTTGTCAAGGAGGGTGGGGTCACCTTTTTTATGTAGTAGGCATGTTGTGCTATGGCACCATTCTGGGGGTGTGTAGGATTTGTGGGCGAGGAGGGATAGGAGAGAGTAGAGGGCGGAGCGGGTCTCCGGGGGTAGGAACTTGAGGATTTCGTTGGGGATACCGTCGGGGCCGGGGGCTTTGCCGGTGCCTAGCGAGTTGAGGGTTTTATCAAATGTGTCTCGGGTAATCATGTCGGCGAGAGTGAGTGTGGGGTCCCCTCGGGGTTCTATGGTGTAGTTGTCGGGGTTGTCAGGGTGTTCCCAGGGGGGTACGGGTAGGTCGGGCGGGGTGGCTCGCGTGAGTTCGGTGGTGAAGTGGGAGTGGACCGCCTCAATGACGGCTGAGGGGGAGGATGCTGTGGTTTTATCGGGCTTGGTAATGCGGTGGAGAGTTGAATTTGCGGTGGTCCCGGGGAGGAGGCCACTTTTAATTTTCAAGCGGCGGTGGGAGGATTTTGGGGAGGCGTCGTAGGCAGTATTGGTGCGGGTTTTAATCTTTTGTAGTATATCAGTGGTGGTTGTTCGGAGTAGAAGGCGTATGCGTGCTTGGCATTGTTGATGGATATCGGTAGGGGAAAGATAGTCAGAGGTTTGCAGGAGGGTTTGGGCTAGGGGTAGGGGGCCACCGTTGGTGCTACATCTGCGGAGTTTGCGAATGAGTCTGCGTGTTTTTTTAGATAGCCAGGTGGGGTTAATGGACGAGGTAGTGGGGCGGGGTTTCTTCGGGGGTAGGAGGGGCCATATGGTGGCTGCGTGGTCCATATGTTGGGAGAGTAGTGCGGTGAATTTCGAGGCTAGGGTGTCGAGGGTATCGGGAGAGGCCTTGGAAGGGGTTGTATTGAGAATTTCTGCGTGGAGGGAGGCCGTGCGGTTGAGAAGGGAGGGTGTGCTACGTTGGTAGGATGTAATGTGGTGCGGTTGTAGTGGGAGTTTGAAGGTGAGTTTGCGGGTGGTGTGGTGAGTGCGAGGTGGGTTGTGGGCCGAGGGTGGACGAGCGACTAGGGAGGAGGGGGCAGGAATAACTAGGTGTATCGCCGAGTGGTCGGAAAAGTGTGAGGGAGAGGTGAAAGTTGAGCATGCAGGCGGGTTGAGGCTGAGGGGGGAGGGAGGAGGGGTGAGCCAGTGGTCGAGGCAACTTCCGCTACGGGGAAAGGTTGGGAGGGGGGGGTGGAGTGGTCGGAGGTGTGATTCGAGTAAGGAGGTGAGGGCGGGGTTGCCAGTACCTTGTGTGGTGGTCGTTTGGAAGTCGCCGCCCCAGAGGACGCGGTGAGTTGGGTAGTCGTCCATCAGGCGGAGGCCCCACGCCGCGACCTCCGCGTATAAGCGTGTTGGTTGGGGGCTGTGGAGCTGTGGCATGTAGGCCCCGAGGAGGAGGTAAGGGTTGCCTGAGTGAGGGACGAGTTTTAGTCCTGCGATATGTGGGAGGAGGTGGGAGGGTGGGGTGAGGACAGTGGCGGAGTGGAACGATTCCCTTCGGACCGCGAAGAGAACGCCTGCGTTGGGTAGGGGCACAGATGAGTAGCAGGGTCGGGAGCTTTTGAGTAGGTATTGTGGGAGGGCGACACGCCACCTGGATTTGTGGGTGTCGTGTTTAGTTTCCGTGAGGATGAGGACATCAGGTCGGTGGGTGGTGGCGAGGTGTTCCACGTCCATGATGGATGTGTGTAGCCCCCTGGTGTTGAGGTTAATTAGGTGTAGAGGTTGTGGTATATGATGTGGGAGGAGTGGTATGGGGTGAGGGTTTGGGGGGTTAGGGGGGTTCGTTGGAAGGGGAGTTTTGCGGCGTGGTGATGGGGTGTGGGAGGTGAGGGGGTGGGGCGGGTTTGGGGGTGTGATGTGGGGGAGGGTGGGTTGGCGGGGGGCGGAGGGGGGGGTGGAATGAGGAAGAGGAGAGGTTGATGGGGAGGGTTTGGGGGGGTGTGAGGGCTCGGGGGAGAGGAAGGGCTGATGAGGGTGGAGGGTGTGAAGGAGTTGGGAGCGACCGACAGGGAGGGGAGTGGAGCGGAAGATGTGGTGCCACAGAAGGGAGTGAAGGGAGTAGACTGTGTGTTTGGGGTCGAAAGGAGGGGGGTCGTAAGCATGGTCAGCAGGTGCCGTGAGTATAAAGTATGTGTGAAGGAGGACGTGGGTTCCACAGGACCACGCCCGGGGTGAGTCGTTCTGTCGAGGTCGGGTTGAGAAGGCGAGGAGTGAGGAGTTGGGGGGAGGGAGACGAGTTCCAGGAGGCGAGGAGTGAGAGGGAGCGGGTAAGAAGGGATGGGGGGGGGGTGGAGTGAGTCCACCCAAGTGGCGGAGTCGTGTGTCACGTGGAGGAGGCCGAAATGGGAGTGCTGCCAGGTGAGGACAATGAGGGAGTTGTGGGGTGTGCCCGGGCGCGGGGGTACGCCTCTGTTTGAGAGGTTGGTCCACTGGCTGGGGTATAAGTGATGGTTATGGAAGGTGTCTACCTCGGTGTTTGTGATAACAGTGTAGTTGTTGGAGGAGGTAGAGTGGAGCTTGGCAAGGGATGTGGCAATGCAGTAGAGGTTTGAGAGGTCCTGGTAGTGTCCCCACTGGAAGGAGAGCACGGCCGAGGAGTCGAGGTGGCCGATGGGGGTGGGGAGGCCGTGTTCAAGGTTAAGGTCAAACAGGTAGTTGTGTAGTTTGATGGTGCAGGTATCGGGTGTGAAGTGTGACGGAAGTGAGGCCCTGAGTGGGTTGGTTACACCGTGAGTACGGATATCGTGGGGGGGGCGTGGAAGGGGGGCAGGGGGTCGAACCTCCGGGCCTGCTGGCCCGTCTGTAGTGGAGTTAGGGATGAGGGCTGGCCCTAGCGGCCGAGTGGACATCGGATGGAGGGTTGGATGGTCCATGGGAGGGGAGGTGCTCCTCATTGGCTTCCGCTGTGTCTTGGTCTTCTTCAGGGAGGTCTTCGAGCTCGAAGTCTGAGGTTGCAGGGGATGAGGCAGGCAGGGGGAGGTTTGAGGGGTGTGTGCTGGACGGGATGTCGGGGGTCCGGCGGTTGGAGTTGGGGGTGGGTTGTGGGGAAGGGGAGTGTGTGAGGCGTGTGTAGGTCTGGGGGTCATGGGGGTTGCGGCGGTGTGGAGGTGAGTGGGGGGTCTTTCTGAGGGTGTGGCGTGTGTGCTTTAGGACGCCGGACGGGGGGGCAGGTTTGAGGGCGGGGTCTGTAGGTGTGCGTGCCGTAGGGGAGGAGTCCATGGGGTCGGTGGGGGGGAGGGAGGGGGGGAGGAGCTGGAGGGGGGGTGGAATCATGTTGGGGGTGGAGTCTGTGCGTTGGGGGGAGGGAGGAGGTGGGGGGTCAAGTCCGGTTGGGTGTGAGGAGGCTGTGGCGGGGTGTGTGAGGGGGGTGGAGGAGGAGTCCATGTGGTCAACTGAGGTTTCAAGGATGGTGGGGAGGGGGGGTGGGGGAGGAGGGGTGGTGTCGGGCAAGGTGAGAGGGTCAGCTGGGTGTGTGGGGTGAGGGTTCGTGGGAGGGGCGGGGGAGGGGGAGCGACGTTTTTTGGAGGGGCGCTGATTGCGAGTGTGAGGGGGGGGGGGGGGAATATGATGGGGCCAGTTGGATGTCAGGGAGGGAGTCGAGGTCGAGAGGGGTGTCGGCAGGGGTGTCCAGCAGGGAGCCGTCCGCATGCTCCTGTTGCCATGTCTCGTAGGTGTTGGTCGCCTGAAGGTGACCTGTCCATTCGAGAAGGAGAGAGGGGGGGTTGCGAAGGAGGGATTTGTTTTTTGTGAGGGTGAGGTGAGGGGGGGAGGGGGAGGTGGTGAAGATGGGGTCCGTGATGCGGGACCTGCCGAAGGTGGAGTAGTGGTGGGGTGTGATGTATAGGGAGCATGTGCTGTTGGTGGGGGTACCGCGGTGTATGTAGGTGTGGGGGAGGGGAATGGTGGCAGTGCCGTTGGTGGAGATGAGGATGCAGTACATGATGTTGGTGAGGGAGATTTGGATGCTGGTGGCGATGTGAGGGGAGGGGGAGGGGTGGGAGCGGAAGTAGGAGCCGTCAGGAATTTTTTTGAGGGAGGTGTGGTGTGAGATGTCGAAGGTGGAGGGTGAGGAGCGGTGGGAGTGGGTGTGTGATTGTGCGTATTCTGAAGTTGTTTGATGGAGGAGGGTGGAGAGCCAGTGTGAGGAAGGGATAGTACCGTTGGACGTGGGTTGGGGGAAGGGGAGGGGGTGGGGGGATTGGATGAGGACTGTGGTGAGGCAGGTGTCAGTCCAGGAGGTGCCTGGGACATGGCCTGTGAGAGGGGGGGGTGTGATGGTAATTGTGTAGTTTTGGGGGGTGGGGGGTACGGTGTGAATAGCATTTTGAAGGGTGGCGTGAAAATGTACAAGCCGTGATTGTGAAAGAACTGGGTTATGGGGTGGGTGGAGGATATGCATCCAGAAGGAGGGGGGGTCGTTCACGACCTGGACGGGATCCCGAGTAGGTTGTAGGGCGTCCACGATATGGAGCAGGAGTTGGGTTGGTTCCGGGAGGTCTTCCATTCGGGGGGTAGGGGTGGTGGCGCTGGCGTTCCAGGCGTCGGCGAGTTCCGTGGCGAGTCGATCGAGCAGGAGGGCCTGTATCAGGGGAACGACGTCTGGGCCGGAGAGATGAGTGAACAGGGGGGAGCTAATTTTTACTCGACGGCCTGAAATTGCGGGAACGGCGACAGCTCTTATGATCTGAATTTCCTGCTGACTCAGGGTGGCGGAAAGTTGGGGGTCCGAGGCGGCGCGGGGTGGCGTCGGACCTCCCGACGGGAGTTCACGCTGGCGTGAAGCGAGCTGGTAAAGTAGGCCAACCGTTATGCAGGAGGTGGGGATGTCCAGCCGGACCTCCTGGTGGCCATGTGAGAGTGCGACGGGCAGAGGGGTGAGATCGTGTTGCTGGGGCATGGCGGGGTGTGGGGTGCGGGTAACTGAGGCTGTCCATCGCGCACGATGGGCGAGTTCCCGTCCGATTATATTTCTCGCGCGGGCCGGGATATCGGTTAGGGTGTGAGCTTTTTCGAGAAGCCAGCGTCGAGCAAGAGAGCAAGCGGAGATGAGCATGAGTGAGGAAGACGGCGTGTTCGGTAGGAACACACCGTGGAGCCAGAAGCTGGCAGTGTCAGGAGGGGCGGTGGAGTACTGGCCTGTCAGGAGGTAGGAGTCGATCAGGCGAGCAGAGAGGTCAACGGCCCTTCCAAGGTCGGGGGCAGTCGTCGGGGTGGAGAGGACCAGGGGAGTTTGAAGTCTTGTGCCCGGTGTGGGTTCCAGGGGCGTGCCTCGTCCGTAGTCTGCAGTAGCGAGTTGAGGGGCCGTAAGGAATGGAGCAAGTGGGTGACCCACTAGGCGGTTACGGGGGCCGATGTGGTCGTCCGCGAAAAGGGGTGTAGGGCGGTCTTTGAGGAGGACCTGTTTGTATGATTCCGGGAGGTTAGAAGGTGATGACATAGTGGTCGTAAGGTGGGTGTCGATGTGTGTGTGTGTGGTGGTTTTGGAGTGGGGAGAGAGTGGGTTAGAGGTGGTCAGCGTGTGTTGGCGGCACACGACCATGTCTGATGGGACCTGGGTTTGTTCTTCGCAGACGTCTGATGGGAACGTCCGGACGCTCGGAGGGGCGCGTGAGAGTGCGCCGGCTCGGTGGGAGGGTGATTTTTGTAATCTATTGGATACGTACGAGTGTCGTAGTATTGGACGGAGTACTCGGAGTGTTTGAGATGTGGGCGGCGCAGATTCCGGCATGTGAACCGAATTCAAATTTGTGAAAGCTGCGCCTTGGAGTGTGTACCGTATGATGTGCCTACGGATCCACTGACCTGGGTGAGCTAGGCTCGGGTGGGGAGAGGTGATCGGTGCCCGTCGTCCGACGGGCCCTGTGGTCACCAGTCTATCGCTCATCGGGAGGCCAGGCCCGGAGCGAAGACGGTCGGTGTTGCTCATCCGAGCTACCGACCCATCCCCTATATTTTTACGTCAGTAGTACTTTAGTAGTACTTTGGATCGTTTTACTGTCTTTAGTGACGGTAGGATGCGTTTTGATCCTCTGCGAAACTCTGGTTTCCGCTGTGAATGTCGGTCCATGTGCGCGCAGAGACTTGCAAGGGTTGTTGTCGTCAAATTGGCCGCCGTGTCTAGGCTCCTCGTCGTCGAAAATATAAATGTCTACCTAGTAAATAGGGGTAGCATTGCGGTCGACACGACTATAGGGGACATTGTTTGCCTGTGGTGGCGGTGGTGGCTGCCCGTGTTGTTGCCCTAAGCTCGCGCTAAGTCGCTCAAAGTTTATCAACCCGTGTGTGGTCGCTTGCGACCGTTCTATCGTTATGTCTATCAGCTCGACAGTTTGAGAGGGTAGACTAGGCAGGGTATTATCTAGGGTAGTGGGGGCAAAAGGATCTTTGCCGGGGTTGGATCCAAAGGCTTCTACGTAGGTCAGTCTGCCGCTGCTTCGTGTGACCGGCGCCGCCGACGGCGGCTGCTTCCGTTCAGACATTCTTGAGTCGTCCGTTTCAACTTTTCACAAATGTATTTTCTCACGCTATCACCGCATTGGTCGCGTGTATGCTACTTATTGAGCAGTTTGAGGGCCCATAACCTCTTATCGGAGGTGCCCGTGAGACGTTAGGTGTGTCGACATGTGCGTGCGCCGAGGCGCTATGTGTGATGGTTATATGCGAACTAGCGTACATGAGAACTAGCGAGCAACATTACACATTGCTGCTTTTATCTTGTTTATTTGTACTATGTCAACTATTGATAACGTTCACAACCGTGAACGTACATGTAATAACAACAATGTACTATAAAAGTTGGGCCGTGGCATGCCGTGGGGCCCATCAAACATGTAACATGTTTCCTTGTAATCAGTGATTTTGCACGGTACGCACCCGGCCGTGGCACTTCCACGGCACTTTCCTATTTACCCAATAAACGGACATGACTTGGCACACTAGTAGGAGCACTGTCGGCGGGTGTGGGTGTCCGCGGAGGCAATAACATATGCCCTTAAAATGTCACACCCGTCGGAAATTGGTGAACGGCAGCCTACAATTAGTGATCTTGCACGGGTACGGGTACGTGATGGAGGATAGTACTACAATAAGCACATGCAAGACTTCAAGGACTTGTGCGTACGTACGTACGTACGTACATACTACATGTAAGCCGGGTTGTATATTGTGTAGTATAGACCTGCAGGAGAAGGTGGGGGTTTTAGGTCTTCACGACCCCCGCGGGGGTTTCTGAAGGTTTTTGGATCCACGGGCCACGGCGGATAAGGCGGACATACGGGCCCTACGGGGGGAGGAGAGGGCCAGAGGGGCGGGCCGGCAGGGGGGGGGAGGACCGGAGGAGTCGACAATGGACAACTTAACTAGATTACTGAAGTACTGGTCCATAGAGCCATTTGCCATGTGCCATGCTGCCATAGTGCCGATTGCCGAATAACAGTTGCCGAATAATATGTTGCAATTGTTAATTGTACGTTTCAAACACTTACAATCGTAGTTTAAAATCTAATTTCTACAATTATTTATAGTGGATGTACAGATGTACCATTGAACGTAAATAAATATAGGCAATAATATCCGGGACAATTAAGTCAATATCCGGGACAATTATTCGCAGATATATCACGAAATGCACCATATTATCCGTGACTTGAACCCTCTGGACGTCCTCTCTTGGACCCCCTTGAACCCCCTTGGACCCCCGCTTGGACCCCCGAAAAAGGGTGTTTGGACTGCAGAAACGACATTTCTATTGTTAAGCTCCCCCATGCCCAACTGCGCAGTCCAACAGCGGCAGTCCAATCGCCACTGTTAAAGGAGTCAAGATCGGCGAAGTGCAGTCCAACAACACAGTAAACCGAAAAGTACGCACAACGGCGTCCGAACAGCGAGCTACCATACGGGCATACTGCAAACGGCAAGCTGCCAGCAGCGAGTCAAAAACTACCAATAGTGTCGACTGTGGAGTTGCACCGTGGACACTTGCGCCGTTGACAGCTCGTCGAGTCGTCGCGCACAGTGAGCAAGTATATTACTACAGTACATCGGGCGGCGGACTTGATCGGGCGTGCTTGACGGCGTGACGCTGTCCACTCAAATGGTCGCAGTGTCAGACCACACAAACGACCAGCGGTTAGTGACATAGTGGTATGTAGTCTGTAGTCAACACTCGACAGCAAACGATACTCAGAATAATTATTGCGCATTGCTTGTCTTTGTGTCGCTGCGACACGCGGATACGGCTAGACGGCCCGTCGCTCCGTTCACATTCGCGCCATGGTTTTCACCGAAACGGTCCGTAAGGCTCCAAACGGAAAGTTTCCGTGTCCGTGCTGCGGGAAAGAGTTTTCTCGTAGGGACAAAGTGGTTGACCACTTGAAACTGAGTTCCGCTACTCAACAACCAAAGTGTAAAGAAAAGCGGAAGAGGGATGAGGCGGCGAAGCAACACCTCTTGTCGCTGCTCGGTGGTGGTAGCATCGAGCAAGGAGGCGATCAACAGCGCCCACGCACCTCCGCCGAACCGCAAGGTCAGACCCCCCCCCACCCCATCCCCCCCCATCCACGATATGGAGGTTACCGTGAATACCAATGGTGGTTGTAATCAGCTTGAAACCGACTCATTGTTGGGTGGTGGGGGCGCGAGCCGGGGCGGTCGAAACTTTTCGTCGCAATTGAAGGGGGTAGTCGACGAAATGAAAGATATGTTGGTCGGTATGCCCGCAATGGCGTCTAGTGTCGCTCTTGAAGTTGTGCGGCTACTGAAGAGCTCGAAAGCTCTCGAGTCGGAGACCACTGCCAATCTTGTTGTCAATATGGATGGGCTTAGAACGGAAACGGAGGTAGTTAACTGCGCTGGGTTTGAGTATAGGCAAGACGAGGAAGGGGAGCCTTTCATTTGCTGCCCGTTGTGTTACAAAGGCGGCGGCGTGGGGTCGTGTGCTAGATACAATTGCATGTAACCTTTAAGAAGCCTCAAGCAAAGTGCTAGACACCACCTTCTTAGTGATCCTCATAAGCGTGAACTTGTAGTCGTTGCTGAGGAGAAAGATAGGTTGCTGAGGCATAGAAATACCGGACTCACATTGGGTAGGCTTGCGCTGCAAACTATTCGAGAAGGTAGTTCTCATGTGCAGTTTGAAGGGAAGGTGCTAGATTGCCATCTAAATGGGGGGAGAGTAGGGGAGTTGAATCACTCTCGGGTGTTCATGAAGGATATGGTCACAGCTTTCCATCAAGTGACCGTGGACAACATTTCACGTTTCTTATCGGGAATTGATCCAGTGACAAATCAGCCTAGAGTCATTGCCGGCAATGCAGACAAAGTCACGCAACTGCATCGGACCGGGCAGGCTATGGGAATTGTTACTTTTGAATCGGGGAAGTTAGTACCCATATTTCATGACTACCGCATGCTTAGCGGGCACAAAGGGGCGTCTCTCATGAAAGATTTTTATGAGGGCTCTTTGATAGGGACATTAGGTCTCACCCGCGAACAACTTGGGCAACAATTCACCGGCTTTGCTTCTGATGGCCGGTACATCAAGTTGAACTGCCCGGGCCACCTTGCTATCCAACAACTCCGAAGTGTCACCGGTAGAGACTTCCCTATCAATTCGCCAGAAGTTAAGGCTATGAGGGAATGGTTGTTGATGACATGGGATAAGGCCCATCAAATCGAATTGGTTATTAATGATGCCAGGGTTAATAGGCCAAGGGGCAGTGGTCTGAGTGCCAGAAATAGCTTGCCGTTCATTTTGTGGTACAAAGACATCGCAAAAGTCATTTCTGCCATCGTTGCCCGTTTCGGCTATGGTAAAGCTTACGAGGCCTTGAAGGAGATGGCTGAAAACAACGGGGTTAAGTTTTACGAGTTGCAACGTTTTTGCGATACCAGATTTGCGCAATCCGAACGAAAAGTGTATGTCAGCTTCATGAGAGATTGGTCTTTTATCTTGCCGGCTCTGGAGGAGCTTGTGAAAGGTGCCGAGGCCGAGAGACGTACAACTTATGAGGCGTGGCTAGGCAAGATGAAAGACTTTCATTGGGTGGCAAACGTGATCATGTTGGCAGATTTGTTGGGATTGTGTATGAATGTGAGCTTGAAAATGCAAACCGTGAATGTTTTGCCATGAGAGTTGTTGGAGACGGAGGATGAATTTGTCAAGGCTTTAGATTTCATTCAGGCCGAAGTGCGAGCAAAAAAGGGATTCCCACCCAAATACTTTCCATTCTTTCATGGAGCCGCTGAAACTCCTAGCTCAAGCAATGGAGTTGTTCAACACCAAGGCACTCGTTTACATCATTTAGAGCAAGGCCGGTTTATGGATGTCGACTTGAACACAAACGGTGTGGTGATGGAGGATGAGAATGCAGACAAAGCATATGTAGTGAAGCAAGGTCTACTAAACATTGGCTATGATGTCGCAGATTGGTGTGAAAACGTTGCCCGATATTTTAGGAATCGTTTTGATGGGAATGAGGTAAAACAAACTATTTTAGTTATGGCACAATGTGTCGATTTGAGATTGTTTGTCGTGAGTTCATATGCGCCGTTTTCATCGTTTGACGCGTATTTCGAAGCGCGGGTCTCTCCTAACCTTCTCCGCATCCACACGTGGATGGTGGAGAAAGGTAAGATTAACATGGCTGGCTTTTCTGTGTGTTGGAGTCAATGCAAGGCATTGGCTAACGCAATGCACGAAGATGTTGTTTCCTTCAAGGTGGAAAATCCCGAGGAGCAACATAGATGGCACGCCGACAAAGAAGGTAAGACTGCCGTGTCTGGAACCGACATCCAAGAGGAGATCATGACGAAATCCGCGTTTTACAAGTTGTGCCCTTGGCTCATGTTAATGTACATTCACTGTGTGCTAAAGGTTTGCAATGAGGCTGTTGTTGAGGGCATGTGTAGCGTTGTCGCGAAGCATGCTATTGGAACTCGAGGTCTTATCTTTGACATGTATGCAAAAAAGAGCATCATTGATTATAATGCGCCTCATAGAGCCCACAGCACCTTGTTCATTACTAAAGCCCTTGATCATTACTTTTCGGCCAAGAAGTACAAAAACATCAAAAGGGGGACTTGGCGTTTTTTCCGGTCTGACTCAAACTTCTGGCGCCGCGGCAACATTTTGCCTCAAATGCTCAAAAACATGTTGAATGGAAAATCTGGTCTAGGGTTTACGAATGCTTGAGTGAACGATGCGCTGAATTTGTGCAATCCAATACATTGTTGAAGTCCAGGTACAATTGGTGTTTTTAAACACCGCCAGATGGGAAATTTCTTTGTAAATGGGGCTTTAACTAACGATTGTATGAATACTTATATACGGCTGAAACATGTATTACCCTAAAGCAAAAATGCCCTAATTTGCAATGTATGTCTGAAAATTTTTCTGGGGGGCGCCGCCGCGGGCGCCCCCCAGACCCCCCTCGCCGTGGGGGTTTTCCACGCGGGGGTTCCTACGGAATATACAACCCGGCCTGTAAGTAAGGGCTACTCCACATGTAAAGGTTATTTACAAGAATAAACACCCTACACGCACTGCTCCGCCGCTCCGCCGGTGCGGATGCTTCAGATGTACAGCAGTACTAGTACGCGTCTACCTATGGAGGGTGCTCCCTACTTACAGTTTATAGTACGGGTCCTGTGGGTGGAGGACGGCGGGAGATGGACGAGCCGGCCGGTGCGCGCCGACTCCGCGGCTTGAGTTATTGTTGGCCTGAGTCCTAGCCCCAGTCAGCCCAGCCCTGTCCAGTGATGCATCTTCGCCCTTACTACACCGTATAGTTTGAAGCGCTCTAGAAGTCGGGTCGTTTACAGCACAGTTGGTTTTTTCGCAGTCGCCGGCTTGCGCCTGTATCAGTCCATCGCTGTCCGGATCAGCCACATGCCGCGACATGTTCCCCGTCGCAGCCAAACTGTAAACAAGCAGTAAGCGACTGTTACGCGTAAGCACAGCGTCATCTTTCAGACATGCAGGGCCGTGCGTAGGGGAAGCAGCTACGTGCTTGGTGCTCGCTCCTCGTTCCTTGTTCCTTTTACGCCTAGCGCTTCGAAAGGGGGGCGAACACTCGGCTGCGGGTGGGATCGGGCAAACGCAGCTGCCGACGACAGTAAAGCGTCTCATTCGCTTTTGCTCGCGGCACCTGATCGCACTATGGCGCCAAAGAAGGGCGGCAAGGTGAGCAGCCTCCCGCATTCGACACCGCACCTTTAGCCCCTGCCTACGAGACAGTCCCATCCCTACGGTTGTGTCGTCCCAGTCGCGTTTGTGTCTCCACGTCCCGGCATCTCTTCGACGGCCGCACTGCCCGGTAATGCCTCCGTTGACGCGACCCTCACTGTTCGCAGGGAAAAAAGAAAAAGGCGCCCGCGTTTTACACTGCACCAGAAGACACGGAGCCCTTTGGGTTCCGGGTACGTGCGGCGTGACACCACGAGCCGCCTCCCCTTCCTCCCACTTTTCTGGCCCCACCGCAACCAAATCATACACCGATGAAGTCCAACTTGTGAATGAATTGAGAAATTTGATGAGACCGTCAGTGCAGCTGAGCTCATTCGAGTCCATTGTGGTGCCTGAGGCTCGTGGGGCTATCTGCCTGTGCAGGTGCATGACATAGTGCGGACCCCGGTTGGGTTGACGGGGACGGTGATAGGCGTCAAGTAAGTCTTGCCTCGCTGCAATGGCACTCGTCAAGGCTGCCACCTGCGTGTGGCCTGAGTTTCGGTTGCAGATAAAGGGCGAGATGGTGTTGGGGTGAGTGCTGGCGGTGACGGAGATGGATGGCGTTGTTGGGGGTGGATTGCCGCAGGTATGACGATCCGGAGAGAAAGGAGACGGGGCGGCTGTGGGTGGAGTATCCGGGTGGGAAGCAAGCGCCGCTTGAGCCCCGACTGGGCGCCGGCTTCATTGGCACACTAGGGTGAGGGCACCATCTCCCCCCCCCCTTGACGTCCTTTTGGGAGGTTAGTCACGTAGGGCATGCACAATGACTCGATGTGGATCGCGCATGGGGCCCTCTGCCTTGACGCCTCCTTTCCCATCTGTCTTTTCCCCTTTCTCTCCCCATCCGCATGAGAGTAAAACCAGCCGACGTTCTGTGGGCAGCTTCTCTTCTCCTGCTGAATGTTTGACATCGCTTCCGTCGCCCCGGCTGCATCAGGTATCGGCGGGCGCCCGAGGCGGAGCACATCCGGCGAGACGTGAATGCATTCAACACAGAAATGTCGGTAATGGAGACGAAACGGTGAGAATGCCCGCAGCGCTTCTTTCTTGCGCCTGCGTTTTTGGGATCTTGTTGGAACGGGGACGCAGCGGAGAGCGGGACTGTGGGAAGGGGGGGAACTGAGGGTTGTGGTGGGTGCCGCTGCTGTCGTTGGTAGGAAGGAGATTGAGGAGCGGACGCGGTTGTATCGGGAAGCGCTCGACCTTGCGGAGAAGAACGCGGGCAAAAAGGGAAAGAAGAGCGGAGGGAATAGACCACAGACGCGTTGAGATCACTGCCTCTCGATGTAGGTCCGCTGTTGAGAAAAACCTCCCTTCAACCCCCGGTCTTATCTCTGCTACCTCGCTGGCCTTTTCACCCGGACATGGTAAGGATTTTTGGTAACTCAAAGCGTTCATTAGGATTTTGCTCCTGAGCTTGACATTGTGCACAGCATTTCGGTTTGCTCTCATGTTGAAGTGCTCCGAAACGTGTGACGAGAGAAGAGTGAGCATCTGGATGTTGTTAATCATCCTCTGCATGACATCTCTGACCGGCCCAACCCCTGACAAAGAGGGTCCACCGTTTCAGCCGCCCTCGCACTCCCCCCCCCCCCTCGGGGACAAGCACGGCTCACGTTACGTGAAGCAGCGAGCAGCGAGCGTCCTGCATTACAAATACTTTCCGGCTGACCGGCACCTTGGCCTCCCTCCCTACTTAGATTCGGCCGCATCACCTCTCCCTTTATACTCCCGAGATACCGCTCCCGCCTCCTTCTCGGGGGGCTAACTGGGGATCAAGGTATGGTTTGGGTGTTCTGAAAAGTTGACCTCGAACTATCCAACCCCTTTTTCTTGTGGGGCTCCCATCCCCCCACACCCGCAATAGCTCATTACTTCAATTGACTACCACATCCATCGTGTGTCATAGAACGGGTGGCAGACCATCTTGCCGCAATCCCGGTGGTTTTCCGAAATTTGAGCTGTGAAGCACGCGTTCTCAAGCCCGGAAGTCATGCGATGACGTGGCCCTGCAGTATGACAGCTTGACACATTTGCGAAGTCAACTACGGAAACGCGGCGTCATGCGCAGGATACAACTCGCCCCCGCGCACCACAATGATTATGAGCAAACACAAAATGACACCGCTGCACATTCTAGTGTCCGCCAAAGCAGCATGTCATGTTTATTTGTACGCAGCTTGTGGAACTGTGAGGAAAAAATGAATGAATTGCGATTTTATTCTTATTGTGATTTCTTAGCAAAATAATTATTCAGGTCGAATGGAAATTTTGTTCAGCGGCCTTAATTGAAAAGAGCGCTAGTGTTGGACACGTTATCTAGACTCGTTTGTCAGGTGGTCGCATTGTTGAGGGGACTCTTCTGCCCGTTCATACCCCAGCTAGGCGATGGTACCCTTGAATGAAATCCTTTCTCAAACCTTACAACGTCTGCAGAAACATGTTTGGATTGGCAGAAAATAACTCGTGTGATGGGTATTGAGTACTGAACTTCCATATGTAAGTAATTACCAAAACTCCCGTAATCTTCTATACAGTAATCGCGGTAGGAAGTCAGCAGTAGATGAT
>JAPMLY010001101.1:0-127722 GCA_026401115.1 Tetraselmis chui | reverse complement strand
GTCTCGCCAATGTCGAGTGGGTCGGCGATGATAGGGCGATGAGGTGTCGGGGGGAGGTGGCGGTAGCGTCACTACCTTTTAATGAGTAGTATAATCCTTAGTTCACTACGCACAACCCTCGCCTGTCGTCGCCGCGCGTAACAGCGCGACAAACCTACTGACGCCAGCAGCGATGAAACTTGAGGCCGGTCGTATGACGTGTACTCAAACAGGAGATGACGGTATTGCTATCCGTACCCGTATCGCAGTAGCACTGGCGACTACTACGCGTATCAGGACGGGTACCGATAATGAGTAGATACAGGGGAACATAATGAGACAAAGATATTGAATTTGATTACAAAAACATAACTATCGGAACGTGGACACGGAAAG
This sequence comes from Tetraselmis chui, assembly GCA_026401115.1. Taxonomy (NCBI): domain Eukaryota; kingdom Viridiplantae; phylum Chlorophyta; class Chlorodendrophyceae; order Chlorodendrales; family Chlorodendraceae; genus Tetraselmis; species Tetraselmis chui. The sequence continues at coordinate 127,347 of JAPMLY010001101.1, read as the reverse complement.
CAACGGGGGAACCAAGAGATGAAGAGAGCAAGAGTGACACGAGGGTAATGGAAGCCAAGGCACGGCAAAAGGAAGCACTTGTGCACAAACCTAGTAGATGAAACATAAGAGAACACAAGAAACGGATGAGACAGAGACTATTAGAACAAGACTAAAAGGCCTTATTCAAATAAATGTAAAACATGCATAATACTTATAGTAACACATGGGCGGAAATAAGGAGGAAAAGCGGAAATGGGAGAGTACGGAAAGTGTAGTAACAACCTGAAGCAACAACCTGAACGCTAAATTAAGTATGGAGCCCCACGTGGTTAAGGCAAAGGAACATGGCACATCGTGGGAGACGACATGCATGCGTGCATGCACGCCTCAATCAATCACGGTACATTCGAGATTACCAAACACCCCGACTCGGAAGGCATCGCAGACAATGAATCGAAAGATTACCAAAAAACACAAAAATGTAGGGGATACGGGGCAACTGAAAACACAAATATGCCGGGTGATGATGGGTGTCGAAGGCGCGGCAGACATCGACGTGGAACATAAACGGCGTCCTAACGCATTGGGGATGTTTGAAGTAGCAACGAGCCGCTCCTTGCTTTAGGCGAGTCACAAAAAACTCCCGAAGCAAGCGGCACGTTGCCCCATTCGTTGTAGGCAGGTTTGAAGAAAACACATAAGGGAACCGTAGTTGATGCGTATCATGGAACGTTTAGGTTTCAAGCGAGCACATGGGGAAGAGACAAAAAATGAAAATGTTTACAACATGTACCGGGTGAAACCTAATGCTGTCTTTGGGACATTCCAACTCCGCCAACAAGGGAGCTTACAAGCCGGAGTTGGACCGTGAACCTCCTAATCCTACCTCTCCAAGAATGAGTTCGGGGAGGTTCTCCTTGCCCGGGGAGTTGTGCTATGCGTGGCGATGGTGGTAGTGCAGCATGATTAGGTGCGGTTGTGGTGAGGTGAGGAGCGGTGTGTACTTGTACGGGATTTAAGGCGGTAGATGAATAGGTGGCGTAGCCATTCAACAGTATGAAGGTGAATCTGTGATAGGATGCGGGTGGTGTCGAGGCGTGCTTTAGAGATGGGTTTATCGGGGGGGTCGGTGCGGAGTGTGAGGAGGGCGGTGAGACTAATTATGGTGGATGTGTGGAGGGTGCCGGTGCGGCTCATGACGATGGGGAGGATGTCTATGTTAGTACATGACCAATGACTAAGGAGAGCGCTGGCCGGCGGGGTGTTGTATTTGTCTCGGATGAGTTGTGCGGTGTGCGAGAGGTTATAATCGGTGCAGTATTTCCATTCCCCAATTTGAATCTTTCTAATTGAGGAGCAACGGCGCTTGTTGTTTGAGTATCCAATGAATCTGGGTTCGAGGAGGCGGATGGAATCGGGTTTGTGGGTGGGGGTATACAGCATCATACACACACGAAACCCTCGACGCATATATAGGCAGCGTTACCACTGGTCAAACACCCGAATATAGAGATTCGGGTGATACAATCGTTGTTACGAAAACACAGAGCCATTTGTAAACCTCTTGAAGCCATGCCAGCATTTCGCCTTGGTCTTGACCACAATATATTCCCCTTACACTTGATTCTTCTGCATGGAGTGGATCCGGAAAAGAAAAGTAGGGTGCAAACTCACGAATCTGAGTGGATTCGATACAAAGCGTGTGTCATTCGTGCGCATTTCCTGGTTGTTTCGGAGTTTGAAATTAGGGCATATTATTTGCTCGGAAGGATCCGGATCCACTCCATGTTCTTCTGTACCACCCGGAAAATTCTACCGCCTATCCCCAACATAATTAGATGGACTCAAAAACAATTACCGACTACCTAGCTGAAAGTTTTATTACAGAACCGCATTTCCCCTATGCCACTCCCGTTGTCTTTGCCAGCAAAGCGGACGGAGGACTCCGCAGGTGCATTGACTACCGCCAACTTGACAAATGCACTCGAAAATCGAATTTCCGGTCTTAAGCACCGACACTCTTCTCGACATGCTCTCGGAAGCCATCGTTTATTCTGCACTTTTTCTTGCCCACGGTTACTATCAACTTCGCATTAAACCCACCGATACCTTCAACATTGCTTTTAAAACATAGTTTAGTAAGTTTGAATGGATCGATACACCATTTGGACTCACCTCCGTTCCGTCTTTGTATCAACGCCTCATGAACCATATACAACAACCACATAAGGACATTTTCATCTTTGTTTACCTTGACGACAATTTGTCTTTTAGCAATTCCCTTGACGACCACATTCAACACATTGACATTACCCTCTCCCTCCTTGCCGCAGATAACATTCACCTCCGCCTCCAAATTCCATTCAATTTTTTTGCTCGTAATGAACTCGAATACCTCGGAAACATGGTTAGCAAAGCGGGCCACCGTCCTTCCGATAGCAAAATGAAAGCTGTCTCAGAATGGCAACGACCACGCACCGTTCAGTAGACACAACGTTTTCTCGGTTTTTGCAATTTCTATCGTCGATATGTTCACCGCTACTCTCATATGGCCGCTCCGCTTTATGACATTTGCCGTAAAAACTCTAAATTTGAACGGACAATTCGTGAACATACCTAATTACCGCCCTCAAAGAGTCACTATGCTCAGCCCCCATGTTTATGTACGGCTGAGAATTGTTGTGCGCCTATTTTTAGACAATATATACTGCCATCATGGCCTTTGCCGCACCATAATTTCTGATCTCGACCCGACATTCACGTGGACATTTTTGCAAACACTATTCAAATCTATGCAAACAAAATTGAATATTTCTAGCTTATACCACCCACAAACCGACGGACAAACCGAACGTACTCACCGAACTATCGAACAGAAATTGCGTGCCTTCGTGCACCAAAACATGATGACTGACTAAATTCTTCTCTTTAGCTGAATCTTTTTACAATAATTCCGTCCATTCCGCCACCGTTTGAAGCATTATATGACCTTAACCCGCTCACATATGCCACTCTACTCACCGAACACCCCCGCCCCGGACCCTCGAAGATTGTCACCAACATCCACCACATTCACGCCTTGATTACGGAGCCACTGAAACTGTCGGACGTCTACCAATGCTCTTATGCCAAGCGTCACACTGCCCGCCATACCTTTTCTGAAAACGATTATGTATGGCTCTCCACTGACAATTTGCTCCTCTAGAATCAGGCGTGTGCAAAATTTCGCCAACGCTACATTGGACCTTATGAGATTTCGGCCAAAACATCGTCCCAAGCCTGCCGCCATTGTTTACCCCTCTCAATGTAGTGCGACAACGTGTTTTCATATTTCTAAATCGAGACTTCGCCTCTCACTAGACTGCCCCTCAAATATTGTCCCCGGCCGCCTTCCTCCCCCACATTATGAATTTATTGTTGACTCAATCTTGGACTTCCGCACTTCCTATATTGCCGGCTCTGAACGCCGCGGACCTACGCTCGTTTTCCCCACCCATCGGGACGGCTACGACTCCACGCATGACTCATGGGAGCCGTACTCCTCCTTGAAACACGTACAAGCTCTCCATGATTTCGCAAGCTCGTCCACCGACCCCGCTTGGCAACTTCGGACGCCAGCTTACCTCAATCTCTACCGCCAATGCCCAGCCCGGTTCCCACTCTCCATTCCGTGAGGGTCAGCAATCAACTCCTTTTTGGGTGGGGTAGAAATGTTAGGTCTACACAAGACCTAACCCAAGACACACCCAAACCATGGACATGTACCAATAATTATATCAATTTTATTCCCCGACCACGTGCTCATAACATTACCAAACAACTTTAGCCCTACCTCAGCCATTACACGTACCACCAATACTAAGGACTGTTGTAAGTAATACCGTATACGTATTAGTTGCAGATAGCTACTGTAAGCTACTCTAGATATGATTAGTACATGTCTAGATCGGACATACCGATAACTTGTTTGACTCGGTACAGAGCTGTCGCTAGGCTACTGCTCTCTCACTTCTGTTGTCCCGACACCACGTCTGTAGGCTGGTTGTCGCCGTAACTGTTCCGTTTGCGGGACTGTGACTGTAACTACGTTTGCGTAAGTTATCTTCCACACTAAATGTGTTTGCATGGTTCAATAGGTTATGGGCCCCCGCCTCACGTCACTCACGCGCGACAACCTGGTTCGGCGAGCTGCGATCGACAGCTCTCCCGCAAAAGGCAAGTTTATCCAGACACCTAGTACTTTCAACTTGTAGTCGGCGGTATCGCCAGTATAAACTGCAATTTAAAACCCGCCACCACCCCTCTTAAGTCAGCCACCCGACGGAGATAGCCAGCCACCCACACCGACGCACTCGTCGTGTGTGGACAAGGTGCACACAGGTCCAAGCAGGAGAACGGGGGGGTGCACCATCGGGTGAATACGCATCCACAGGTTGCACGCCAGCCGTAGCTTACCTTTTTATTTTTATATTCTCATAGCGAATCAGCCACCAGCGCAGCGCTACACCTGTCCTGGCCTTGGCCTCGACTTGTGCCCCACACTGGGTGGAGGATACAGAGAAGGTGCTCTGAAACACCCCGGGGCTACATGCCGAGGGGTCGGCGGGCATTAGGCCGTCTCTTTGCAAACCGTTGTTAGGCACGAGTCCGGCTAGCGGTTTTTACCGCTGCCTGTTTTTTATTCCGCTCTTTCTTTTTCGCCCTCTGTCGAAATGGCGCCGAAAACTCCACTTGTTTCACCTCCTGACTCCCCTGAGTCAGGCTCTCACCAGAGCACCCTCGATCACCCCCCGGATACTCTCGCGCTGCTCGTTGCGCAAGTGGCGCACTTAACAGCTCGTCTCGACTCGCAGTCGGCCGAGGGTGCTGTTGCTGCTCCGGGTGCTTATCCGCACCCCCCTGTAGCTCAGCGCCGCCACGATGCGCACATCGAACCCGTCCGGGACAGCCACGACGGCCACACCCTCCACCTGATTGACCATTCCCACCCTGGTTACGTACCCCCGGACGCAGAAACATTCTTTGCTGCTGCGACCCCGCAGTCGCACAGCGCCGTCACGATGCGCCCCGCGAGCCCTCGCGTGCCGACGCGCACCACGACCCCTCGCGTCACGCCATCCGGGTTGATCACCTCCCACCACCTCTCCCCTTCCCCCCCGCCGGATATTCCCTTCAACACCCCGGCCCTCATATCCCGGAGGCGCCCTCTCACCTCGTCCCCCCCTACCGTGACCACCCGCACTCGTACGGCCCGCCGCGTCCCATGGCCGGCCGCTCTCCCTTTCCCGGTGGCCCACCTCCTCCCTTTCATGGCCGGCACTCTCCCCCAGTCCAACATGGCGACCCCGCCACCCGTGGTCGTCGTCGCCCCACTATTGACCCGGTGGTCATCAACCGGGCGGCACACGAAGCCCCCGGCTTCGACAAGGACGCCCTCAACCGGTCCATGAAGATGTCGGTCCCCGTCATGTGCCCGACCACGGACTTTAAGCAATGGAAGAGGACCTTCCTTAATTTCCTCTCCATCAAGGCCGCATACCTCATTCCACAGCTGGCCATCCGCGACTCCGGCGTCTGGCTCGACGAACAAGCGCAACACTACGCCTACACGCTGCTTCTCCATGCAGCCAGCGCGAATAAGCGCGCTGACCAAGCGATGAAATGCGTTTCTCCAGCACGCCCTGACTGCGCCGCTGCCGCGTGGGATATCCTTTGTGAACGCCTCGACTGTCGGTCTTTTGCTCGCTCCTTGTCCCTCCTGGACAACCTGACGGTCAGACAGCGCCCTGGTCAGTCACTCAGTGACTATGTCCACTACATGCGCCAGACCTTTGACGACTACAACGACACATGCCAATTGGTTGATGGCTCCGTTGCCATCCACCCCCACCACCTCGGTCTCCTCATGCTGCGCGGTATCTCCAGCAGCGGCCCACACGGTCAGGCGAAGCAATGCGTTATCAACGCCTTTGACACGGACTACATCATGTCGGCTGATGAAGTGATGGCCAGCATTCTCCACCTTGCGCACAACATGGACGACGACCCTGCTCCGGACACACCCGCTCCGGCCATATCACCCCCTCCCATCTCCGCGTTCGTCGCTGCGGGCCGCGGCTCGCACAGCGGTCGAGGCCCACCACACCGTAACCCTCGCGGCCATCGACCCAACAAGTGTGGCGTTTGTGGCAGCCTCAACCATCTCATGTCCGCCTGCACGGCCACGGATGACGCTATCCTTAAGTGGAATCTCGCCAAGCGTAGGCTGACAGTCAAGAAGTACGGCGCCACCGACGGCACCCCCTCTGCTCACGCTGCGTTGCTGAGCGACGTCCCTGCCGACGACGCCCCCGCCGATGACACCGACTGCCTACCCACCCTCGAGGACTGCGCTGATGACTACGCTGACGACGAGGTGAGTGTCCCATTCAACTCTGTGGCATTCTCCTCTTCCCTCGCCCCGGGTCGTAACCTGTCAAAGTTTTGGGTCGTTGATTCCGCCTGCTCGATTAACCTCACTGCGTTCCGAGATGACTTCGTGAAATTCACGCCCCCCTCCGCTCCCTCTCGCGTGGGCGGTGTCGGCGTTGACGTTAAGGGCAGTGGCTCAGTGCGGATTTCTGTCAGACTTGCCTCTGGCGAGCTCATTCACCGCACTGTGTATGCACTCTACACCCCTGACCTATCATTTCGCTCCGCACAGCGTATCGGCAGACTACTTAGTGTCAGCTGGATGCAAACTCACAGCGGTTGTGAATTCATATTCCCCTCCAACTCTGACACTGGTTTGCTTTTGGTACCCACGGGCATGGGTGTGCTAGAACCGTCCGGAAACGGTCTCTACCTCCTTCCCCACCAGCCAAACCTCCCTTCAAGCCCATCCGCACCGGCGGCACTTGACCCCTCACCTCATGTTGCCCTTACTGCCCAGTGTGATCCCGTCCTATGGCACCGTCGATATGGCCACCTCAACATGCAAAGTCTTCAGGCCCATCATACTCACGGTGTCCCGACTAGCCATGTGTTAACTAGCGTTGTAACCAAAGTTTCTTGCGACTCTTGCTTACTTCACAAAACCACAGCTGCACCACGCAACACAGCCGCTTGCGCGAAGCCATCCCACCCCCTCCTCAACCTGTCCGCAGACCTCTGGGGCCCGGTCAATGTCCCCTCCCCACATGGCCTCCGTTACTGCTTGCTCGTCATCGACCACCACACCAACTACATGCCTAACAATGCCCAAAGGACCACAAGGCTACCCGTAACATGATTAGTAGTCGCTAATGCCCAAGGTTCTTCACAAATTATGAGACTACATGCATAGCTAGCATTGATCAGTCCAAGAGACTATATAAGGGTCGGCCCAATGAATCTGCCATTAGATTCAGCTAGATCTGCCATTAGATTCAGCTTGCATCTACTATCGTTTGCCAAACTTCTGCATTTTTTACCTACAACTATCAGAAACCCCTCTTCTCACGTGGTTGCTCGTCGATCCCGCCATCGCATAATGTAAGCCCCGTCCCAAGGTCGTTGCCGCTCCTCCCGTCGCGACTTTCCTCCTTGTCAAGGTCTCCCGTCACCTCAACAAGTGAGGGCATGTGGAGGGGGTCGAGACAACTAGGTAGAAAAAGCTAGCCCTCCCACCGTCGCGCTCAATGCTTTTCTTCGCCATTTCCTCGGCTTTTTCCACACGGGTACCCGGGTACTAGTTGGTCAGCCAACTAGCAACCGTACCCTCCTTCCACCGTTCGCGCGTCCGTCGAGCACGCTTGCTTCGAGTGCGAGTCTCCGCGCTTACCCGGGCTCGCACTCTCTAATATTAGGTGCGCCTAGCGATATATAGTGGGTAGCGGTAGGGTAGGGCATGGTCGCCATTGCCATATCCAAAAGGCCGAGGGGTACGGACATTTTTCGAAACCCCCGTACATGGTTTTCCGGCGGCAACTTATCCTGCGGATCGTCGCCGCTTGACCTCGCCGCTCCTCCCGTTAGTGTCCTCGCTGCTAGTGTCGTGCTGCCCACCCTTGGCTCACCTCAACGTCAACATGCTGGTCGACGAATAACGAGCGCCCTTGCTTCCTTGGCGTTGCTTCCCGGATGTTCGCCGCCAACTTCAACACCTTCAGTCCACCGATGATCCGTCCGTACCCTCCTCTCCAAAAAGCTTTCCCAAATAACGCCCCAGCCTCCTTATCGAAAGCGTATCTGAAAGTATTCAGTTACGGAAAACACATCGGATGGGTCGAGCGGGAGATCTTGGCGATGGTAGTGTACAAATAATGTACACTCCGTAACTAGGCTAAACTAGGTTAAAACCCTCCGTAACTAGGCTTCCCGACAACTAATGATCGCGCGGATCGCAAGTGCCGGATTTACCCCGCCTAGATCACAACCGTACCAAGCATGGCATGGCTATAGGTTTACAAGGGCCCACATAGTGAGTGCCGACGGGCCTGCGAGCCCACCCTCTCCGGGACCGCCGCCGCTGCGCCGCCGGCGAGCGCCTTAACACAGTATAGATAATCAGATTATTCGCACGTTCCCGCTAATGGGTTGCATTCCGTACTTTCCAAGGAAGTGTGCACCCGCAATTGTACAAGCACTGTAATTATATCATGTCAATAGTTGAGTATCAGCGTACTAATTGGTGAGATTAACTAAGCGTTAGTGTAAGACGCGCCGGATCACGTTTGTCCGAGGCGATAGCAAAACGTCTCATGGAACGCTCATCCGAGGGTCACATGACGCTTCAAGGGTCGAAGCGAGCTAGGTGTGGAAGTTCGGGTCTTATCTTAGACTGTGGTCCACTTATGTACCGAAGTCTTGCCCGAAACTTACAAGTCAGGGCTAGACCGTTAACCACCTAATCCAACCTCTCCAAGGGTGTTCGGGGGTTTTACTCCCCCCCGGGGAGGGTGCAAGTAGAGGCGAAGGTTGTGTGCATTCAGGGTCGTGCGTGGAGGTAATGTGCGGATGCGCGGCGGGAGGTCGTGCGGGACTTGATGCGGTATATGCGTAGGAGGTGATGCAGCCATTGGACAGTATGCGTATGGAGTTGTGCAAGGATGCGAGATGTGTCGAGGCGTGCTTTGGAGACGAGTTTATCCGGAGGGTCGGTGCGGGCGGTGAGAAGGGAGGTGAGACTCGTGATGGTGGAGGAGTGCGGTGTACCTGTGCGGCTCATGACGATGGGGAGGATATCGACCACTGTGCCTGGCCAGTGGTTTCTGATGGCGTTCGCAAGGGGAGTGTATTTGGCGCGTATGTGGTCGGCAGTGTGAGAGAGGTTATTGTCTGTGCAGTACTTCCATTCACCTATCTGAATCTTTTTTATGGATGCGTAACGTCGGCGACCGTTGGAGTGACCGACGAATCTGGGTTCGAGGATGCGGATGAAGTCAGGTTTGTGTGCTGGGGGACGAAGCAGGGGGGGGAGAATCTCAGGGGGGAGGACGGCGGGGCATGAGGTTAGGGAGTCATGCGAGAGACCTTCGTCAGCAGCAACAAGGCGGGTGGGCATGTGGGTGGGGTGAGGAGGGTGGCAGTCGAGTGGGGTGAGGGCAGGGGTGGGGGTATCAAACGATTTTATGGGTTTGTTACCGAAGTCTGCGGTGATGGTTTCCCAGCGTCCTCCGTTGTGGCGTTCCAGTAGGGAGAGTAGGAGTTGTAGAGCGCTGTTGTGACGGTCCTGTCTTAGACCAAACATTGAGGGGCAGTTACCGGCCATGTGGCCGTTGCTGGTGAATTGGCCACATAGGGGGCAGCGCAGGGTGGGGTTGTGAGTAAGTAGGCGGGTGTTGTGGACACCCCACATGAATTCCTGTTTGTGTGTGAACTGTATATCTGTGAGAGTTGAGTGGTTTTTGTGGTAAGAAAAGTCGGCGCCGTCCGACGCGGCGCGGGCGAGGAGGGCTCCATGTTTGGTTGATTGCGAGAGAGGAGTGTGTGTGTGTTTTGTGCTGTATTTGTGTGCGTCGGATTTGAGGTTGGTGTATATGTAGGGAGTGGGGTCCCCTAAGGTTTGTGGGATGAGGGTGTATGGCCATGTCATGTGGCCTATCGTGACTTCTGAACCGGTGGTGTATGTGGTATCGGGTGGGTGGCCATCCGCTACTTGGTTGGCGAGGGTGTCTGCGAGGTCGTTGCCGATGGAGTGGTTGTCGGCTTTTATTTTACCGAGGTGTGTACGGATGCTTGCTTCGCATCGGGTTTTAAGGGTGTGTGTGATAGATAAGAGGGTGTCGCGGTGAATGCTATGGCGGTAAGCGGAAGGGCAGTTTAAGTAACCTTGAATGAGGCGGAGGGAGCATGCACTGTATGTGAGGAGGTGGGTGCGGCCAAGTTGGAGGCCTATATCTATGCCAGCTAATTCATCACGATTTATTGTATGTGAGGGAGGGGTAGAGGTCACCAGGATTTTGATTCTGGTGTCCGAGGCGGGGTGGGTAGGTGCTGCTCCGAGGGGGGTCGAGCCGCCTTTTTTCGAGCCGTCTGTGTAGACAAAGTCCTGCCAGTTCCAAGAAGGGGTGCCTCTGGTGGGGGGGTACGTTAGATGTACGCGGTCCGGGAGGGGGTATGTGAGGGGGTGAGTTGGGTTTGGGGGGCGGTGGTATATACCTGCTGAGTGAGGTGAGTATGTGTCAAAGAGGTGTGGAGGAGGGGGGGTGATGATAGGGTTGGGGAGGTGAGTGACGTATATAGATTCGAGAGTGTTGTGAAGTGCGGTCATGGCTGTGGGTGATGGGAGGGTGGAGAGTGCGAGGGGGTTAGCGACGAGGTATATGTCTACCATCCATCGTGTGCCGAATGGGGTAGGGGTGGGGTTGCCGGTGTGTTGGTCGGGGGGTAGGAATGTGTTTGCGTCGTTGGGGAGGGTGTAAAGGTGGTGGGTGTATGGGGAGTTGATGTATTTGGAGTGGCGGTAGGGCGTGTGTTCCCACCGGGGGAGGATGAGGATGGTTGCGCTGGGTGTGTGAGGGGCTGTGAGGTGTGCGCTGGTGATTGCGTGTTCCATGGCTCGTCTCATGCATTCGTGGTCGTATTCGGGGTTGGCTATGTTGGTGCCTTGCCAGGTGTGCGGGGCATTGCTGCCGCTAGATGAGAAGACTATATCTTCGGGGTAGAGGGAGTGGTAGGTGTGGGAGTGAAGGGATTTATTGAGGGGGTCGGAGTAGAGTTCTGTCTGGATGCGGAATGTGTGACGGAGAGCTGTGAGGAGGTCTTCTCTGGTGGCCCATCTATTACGATTGGTGGTGGCGGGTGTGGGTGAGTGGATTTCTGATCGGGAACCTAGGCGGGTGAGGAGGTGGTAGACCTCCTCTTCAAACGTATGCTGTGAGAGGTCGGGGCGGAAGAGTTGGTAGAGGTGGCGGACGCGGGGGCCGTTAAGGGTGGTGACCGCGCGGCCGTCGGGAGTGCAGATTATGGTGGTGTCGTGGAGTGTAGGGTGTGCGTGGATAGCGAATTTACCGGTAGGGAGCATGTTGAGGTCGGGGTTGATGGGGTCATGGTTGAATGTGATAAGGGGGTGTGACCACGGAGGGGGTCCGGGGTCGGGCAAGATGGGTGTGGTGGAGGGGACATAGCCGGAGTTAAATGCGGTGAGGGCGGTGGGGCCGGAGGGGGTCTCACTGATGGTGTCGTGGAGTTGTAGGCATGGGGCCCACTGCACTTCGTGGAGGTGGGTGAGGTCGTGTTGTTGGCCGCGAGCACACCATTCGCACTGCCATGTGGCGGGTCCCTGAGCTGGGCGGCACTGGGAGTGTATGGCAAAGTGCGGGCATGTGCAACAGGTGGAGGAGGGTTCTGTGTGCAAATATCGAGCAAGAGGATGGTGGGAGGGTGATAGGTGAAGGAGGCGTGGTGAGCCAGTGGTCAAGGCAGCCCCCGCTGCGGGGGAAGGTAGGGATGGGGTCGTGGAGGGGGTGGAGGTGGGATTTGAGTAAGGAGGTGAAGGCAGGGTGTCATGTACCTGTGTGGGTGGTCGATTGGAAGTCCCCTCCCCAGAGGGTGCGGTGTTGCGGGTGGTCGTCCGCTAGTCGGAGGCCCCAAGCTGCAACTTCTGCGTAGAGGCGGGTCAATTGGGGGTTGTAGAGCTGGGGCATATAAGTACCTATAAGGAGGTAAGGGGTGCCTGAGTGGGGGACGATTTTTAGTCCGGCGATATGGGGGATGAGGTGGGGGGGCGGGGTTAGGACAGTGGCAGACTGGAATGAGGCTCGGCGGACCGCGAAGAGAACGCCTGCGTTGGGTAGGGGCACAGTTGAGTAGCAAGGTCGGGAGCTTTTGAGGTGGTATTGGGGGAGGGCTATGCGCCAGCGGGACTTGTGGGTGTCGTGGTTAGTTTCGGTGAGGATTAAGACGTCCGGTTGGTGGGAGGTGGAGAGGTGTTCAACGTCCATAATGGAGGTGTGTAGGCCGCGGGTGTTGAGGGTGATGAAGTGTAGTGGTTGGGATGTGTGGTGTGGGAGGATGGGGGAGGGGAGGGAGGGGGTGGTGCGGGGGGGGTCTTCGGGGGGGCGTTCTGCGGGTGGAGGTTGGAAGGGAGGGGGGGGGGAGGAGGGGAGGGGGGGATGAGGGGAGTGGGTGGGGGCTTAGGGGGGGGGTAGTGTGGGGTGGTGGAGGGCGTCGAGAAGGTGGTGGCGGCCCTGTGGGAGGGGGGCGGAGCGGAAGGTGTGGTTCCATAGGAGGGTGTGTAGGGAGTAAACCGAGGAACGGGGGTCGAAGGGGGGGGGGTTGCATGGTTGGTCCGGGGCAGGGACTGGATCCGGATCCTAAGGAGCCGCGAATCCACGAGACTACTCGGGTTCGGACTTGGTCTCGTGGGTCCGGACCCTAGAATCACAGGTAATCGCGGGGTCCGGACCCTAGAATCACAGGTAATCGCGGGGTCCGAACCCTAGGTTCAGTAGGTAATCGCGGGGTCCGAACCCAAGGTTCAGTAGGTAATCGCGGGGTCCGAACCCTAGAATCACAGGTAATCGCGGGGTCCGAACCCTAGGTTCAGTAGGTAATCGTTGGTTCCGGTACCAGTTATTGTAAGTAATCGTTGGCTCCGGTACCAGTTATTGTAAGTAATCGTTGGTTCCGGTACCAGTTATTGTAAGTAATCGTTGGATCCGGTATTCATCGTACTTTAATGGATCCGCGGTAATCGCGAGTATCTCATCCTCGCAAAACGATGTGGAATCGTGATACCCAATCAGTACTCACGATTCCGAGTATCTCACGAATCTGTGGTTGCCCGAAGTGACACGCTGTTTTTTTGGGAGGTATTTGGCAATGCAAATCTGCTGAGGTGTATGTCTAGGATTGGTTCAATAGCCCTGATTGCTGTCATTCCGCAGCCTTGAATCGATTGTAGCCCACCCAAGGGCTATTTAAACGGTGCGTACGCGCTTGAAATCCACCATAACCTGCCCGTCCACATCCAGTCCTATCACAATTAGCCGCCACTTCAAAAACCGAGCTCAACGTAAGGCGTCAAGCCTATTGGTCCACCCTGCTGGAAGACTTTCACAACGAGCAAGAGAAAGTTGAAGAGGTAAGCAAGAGTTCCCCCCCCCCCCTCCGCTTTGCCCTCACCCCCGAGTTAGCTGCGTTGTGATGTTCGGTAGCGCCGCATGGCGCCCCCTCCCCGCCTCCGCCCGCACATTTATGTCTGTTTATTTGCTCTATCGAAGCCATAGTAATAGCGTTGCAGTTGAGCTTGTCGACACTTTGTTATCGCTGTTATGTGATGCTTTTCTATTCTTTGCTTTCCGACGTAAAAGGTTACTTTGTCGTTTAGTATATTGTCGCACTATACTGTTCGGTAGCGCCGCATGGCGCCCCCTCCCCGCCTCCGCCCGCATATTTATGTTTGTTTATGCTCTATCGAAGCCATATTAATAGCGTTGCAGTTGAGCTTGTCGACACTTTGTTATCGCTGTTCTGTGATGCTTTTTGTTCTTTGCTTTCCCACGTAAAAGGTTACTTTGTCGGTAAGCATATTGTTGCACTGCGCTGTTCGGTAGCGCCGCATGGCGCCCACTCCCCGCCTCCGCCCGCACATTTATGTCTCTGTTTATGTGCTCTATCAAAGCCATATTAATAGCGTTGCAGTTGAGCTTGTCGACACTTTGTTATCGTTGTTCTGTGATGCTTTTCTGTTCTTTGTTTTCCCACGTAAAAGGTTACTTTGTCGTTGAGCATATTGTTGCACTGCGCGGTTCGGTAGCGCCGCATGGCGCCCACTCCCCGCCTCCGCCCGCACATTTATGTCTCTGTTTATGTGCTCTATCAAAGCCATATTAATAGCGTTGCAGTTGAGCTTGTCCAAGGGAGAGTCTGCGGGCCGGAATCATTGAGCGTTTTTTCACGAACATAAGGGAGAACGATTACATCAAGATAGGGATTGCGACATTGCTGGACATTCGGTGAGTACCTTGTAATAGTTGTGTGTGCATGTGTTTAAATTTTGCACATGTGTTTCTATTATATACCTGATAAAAATATTGAATGTTGATAAATAGATGTGATTGTATCTGAGCGTCCTTGTGTGTGTGTGTGTGTGTGTGTGTTTGCGTGTATATGCTTATGCATATTTGTATTGAGTGCTTGTATGTGTGTGTGTGTGTGTGTGTGTGCGTGCTTGTATGCGCATGTACTTCTGCATGTGTGTTTGTGTGTGTGTCTTATGCATGTGTGTTTATGTTTGTGTGTGTGTTTGTCTTATGCATGTGTGTGTCTTATGGATGTGTTTGTGTTTATCTGCTTGTGTGTGTGTTGGCTTGTATGTGCATCTGCTTCTGAATGTGTGTGTATGTGTGTGTGGTGTTCGTTTGTGTACCTATTTTGTATGCTCTCTACGTGTTCCTGTGTGTGTGTGTGTGTGTGTGTGTGTGTGTGTGTGTGTGTGTGTGTGTGTGTGTATGCAAATTTACTTGTGCATTTGCTATGTTAACTAAAAATGTGAATTGTGCAGGTTTAAGAATCTGGACTTCAATGGCATTCGTCCCGACTTTGCGCCTACAATTTTGGCGGCTGCAAGAAGGGAATTTGGAGAGCAGTGGCGCACAGAGCCGGAAGAGAGCGAGCAGAAGGCGGTGCTTATCCAAGCATGAATGCTGCAGAGCTTGGCAAGCAATTGATGTCGTCGAAGAGTAAGTCTTTCACTGCATTCCTTTCCGGGGATTTGAATGGGCGTGTGACGCCCTCTATAGCCAAGCACGTGGAAAAGGATGACTTAGAGCGTTACCTTGAGCTGCCCCAAGAAACGGACAAGGACATTTGTGTGTTGACATGGTGGAAAACACATGCAGCTCTGTACCCCGACTTGGCTTTAATGGCGCGGCAGTACTTATCTATGCATGCTACCTCTGCTGCATGCGAGCGTTTGTTCAACAAAGCGGGGCGAATGCATGACGCGTTCAAGAAGAACACCAAGGAAGATAGCCTAGAGGATGCCTTGTTAGTCTCATGTAATTGTTGAATTATGTATGCGCGAGGAATATGGTTGTCACAAGTCTATATAAACTGTAAGAAATGGTTGTCTTAAACCTGTTTTCATCCATATTTTGTGCATTTAATGTTCATTTGGTGGACTCGCACTGGCCATGCGATATACCATTTGGCATTACTTGTCACATCATATGTGAAAAATGGTACTGCATCGGAACCTGTTTCCCTGTGATGGCAAGTGTCTTTTTTGAGCCGGAGGGCTATAAACTCACATACGTTGCTTGTGGCACTTGCCGGAGGGACCAAAAGCTTTGCTAAATTGTATGGGATAGACTGTAAAGTACTAATATGTTTGCAGCGGGCAGAAAGTATGGGAAGTGAATTGTACGTATCTACTGTATGGGATCCAAGCATAAGCAGGCGCATAGAACTAGTAGAGATGTAAAAATTCAATTTGCAGTACAAACTTCCCCCAAAATGCGCAATTTGTATCAATTTGCATGAGTACTTCGAGTACTTGTTGGAATCGCGAACCCAACGAATCCAACGGAACCAAAAAATTTAGAAGTACTCATGTACTCGGTTCCGGAATCAAAAACACAGGTACTCGCTGGATCCGAACCCTAGAATCACAGGTAATCGCTGGATCCGGACCCTAAAATCACAGGTAATCGCGGGATCCGGACCCTAGAATCACAGGTAATCGCGGGGTCCGAACCCTAGAATCACAGGTAATCGCGGGGTCCGAACCCTAGGTTCAGTAGGTAATCGCGGGGTCCGAACCCTAGAATCACAGGTAATCGCGGGGTCCGAACCCTAGAATCACAGGTAATCGCGGGATCCGGATCCCTTTTTTAGAGGTACTCACTAGTTCCGGATCCAAAAAAATCAAGTACTCATGGATCCGAACCCAACAAAAAAATGGCGGATCCAGTCCCTGGGGAGGAGGGTGATGAAGAGAGTCGATCCATGTGGCTGAGGTGTGAGTTAGGTGTAAGAGGCCGAAGTGTGACTGTTGCCATGTGAGGATCACGAGAGAGTGGTTAGGCGTCCCCGGACGGGGGGGGGCGCTTCGGTTGGCGAGGTTGGTCCAGTGGCTGGGGAATTGGGAGTTGTTGTGGTGATTATCGACTTCATTGTTAGTGATAACTGTGTACGAGGCGGTGGGAGTGGAGTGGAGTTTGGATAACGTCGTAGCAAGGCAGTAGAGGTTGGAGAGGTCCTGGTAACGACCCCATTGGAAGGATAGCACCGCAGAGGAATCGAGGCAGCCGATGGGTGTAGGGAGGCCGTATTCAAGGTTTAGGTCGAAGAGGTAGTTATGTAAGACGGTGCAACAGGTGCGTGGAGTAAAGTGGGCCGGGAGAGTAGGCGGAAGCATGGAGGTAGTAGTGTGTCGTCGGATATCTAGCTGGGGGGTGGGGGGTTGGTTGTGGGGTCTAACCTCTGGGCCTTGAGGCCCGTCATGTGGGGGACTAATGATGATAAGCGGCCTTGCCGGCCGAGGCTTGTGGAGGGCGAGGGTGTGAGGCTCCGGAGGGTCCGTTCGTCGACGTCTTGCGCATTTCGGCGAGTAGAAGCTCCTTGGAACGGGTGGTCTTTCGGAGCTTAAGAGAGGGTGGTAAGTATAGGGATGGCGGGGAGAGGATGAGAGGGAAGGGGAGGGGGGATTGAAAAATTGTAAGCAAGGTGTGGTAGGTATTAGAAGGAGGGCGAAAGTGGGGAACTGTGACACAGGGGGCTGTCGATATCGTATCAAAAGCGCTTCGGGGCTTCCGAGAGAAGCCTCGGAGCAGGCCTAAAGGAAGTGGGGACTGTAGGGGCGGGGGAGTACGTGTATCGCTGGGACTGTTACGGGTTCGGGACTGCCAGACTGATTTTGTAAGGGAGGGGCTATATTTCCGGGGCAGGGGGGTGCGCGGGGGGGTGGGTGATCGGATAATTAATCTGGTAGAGCAGGTCGGGTGGGCTAAACTCAGCAGGGGAAACACTATCATTATCACAGTGACGGGCGAGTAGGGCAGAGCATGGGGCGTGTAAAAGGGGGGAGGGAGAACGAGTGCACGAGGTTCTACAGTGTGGTAATCGCAGGTAAGCGCGAGTGTCTGTTGAGTTAGGCGTGTTATCTCGGTAAAAGTAAAAAAGGGAAGAAAGGTAGAAAAGAAAAGGATGGAGCGGAGAGGAGCGACGACTGGAGCGAGTGAGGGATAGAGCGAGGGAGCAGGGGGAGGGCAGCAGGGAGAGGGGTGACGGGGGTGATTGATCAGGGCGGTGGTTAGTGCACTTGTAAGAATCAGGCCTGTAAAAAGATTTTCTAAGGAAAACGACTTTTTGCGAGTTACAGGGTGATGCATTATTGATCGAACTGTGCAGCTCTTTGGCTGGGAAGCACTAAGGTGGGGAGAGGGTTTCGATTTAAGTGCGCTGATAACCAGTGTATCAGTGCAGGCTAACGGGAGGGGTCGCTGGGTGCTATACAGGGCCGTATTGTGGGATGGGGGGTGTCGGTCGGCGAGCGGCGAGTTCGGGCGAGAGGGAGCGTGTAGGGCAAGGGCCGGCGCGATAGGCCAGGCAACTTGAGCAGCTGCGAGTGTACTAGTGTAGGTGTGGGGTAGGTGGGTAGCATGAGAGGGGGGGGGGGCGGGGTCGTTGAGTACAGATCAGGGCAGTGGTTTGTGCAGGGGCAGGGATCAGGCCTGTATAATAATTTTTTCTTTCTCTGATTAAAGAGGATGATTTTCGAGGTACACGATGTTGCATTATTGGTCGAACTTGTCAGCACAGTGGTTGGGACGCACTAGGGTGAGGGAAAGGCATCGGTTTAAGTGTGCGCTTAACGAGATTATCAGCGTGGGCTAATGGGAGGGGATGGGGGGTGTTAGACTGGTCCTTACTGTGGGACAGAGCGGGACTACCGCACCGGTACAGGTCGTCTGTGTGGGTTTGTGAGTCAGCGGCCCGTCCCAGGTCAGTGGTTGACCTGGGGGCGGCGAGGACCAGAGGCGTCTGGAGTCCTCTGACTGGTGAGGGTTCCAATGCCGGGTCCAGGTCTTGGGCCGATGGGGGTAGTCGGGGCTCCGGGTTGAGTAGAGCGAGCGGATGTCCCGCTGGATAGCTCCGGGGGTTGTAGGGGTCCGCGGCGGGCGCAATCACGCGCCGATCCCGCAATGGCAAAAGCATCCGTCTGTGAGTGGGGGGGGGGGGGTAGGGGTCGAGGACATTACGATCGAGTTGGATTACGAGTGTGCGAGTGAAGTAGTGGGGTTGATTGTGGCTTTTCGAGTAGGTGTTTGAGTGTAGTGCGCGTGTTGGCTGCACGCGACCAGGCCCGGTGGGACCTGGGTTTGTTGGATGTTTGCGGCGGACGGGAACGTCCGGACGCTCGGAGGGGCGCGGTGTGGCGCGCCGCTCCCCTTGGGGGGATCTTTTTGTAAGCGATGGTTGTTTTTGTTCTTTCGTAGTACTTTGACGGGTACATGTGTGGTTTTCGAAGTGGATGGCGCGGTAGCTGTCGGGGGGATGAAATTCAAATCCCTGGAAGCTGCGCCTTTGAGTGTGTACCGTCTGGTGTCGCTACGGATCCACTGACCATTGTGAGCTAGGCTCGGGTGGGGAGAGGTGGATGGTACACGCTGTTCAGCGGCCCTGTCCACCAGTCTAGCGCTCGATGGGAGGCCAGGCCCAGAGCGAAGACGATCGGCGTTGCTCATTCGAGCTACCGACCCATCCCCGGTATGTGGTGTAGTAGTACTTTAGTAGTACTTTGGATCTTTTTGCTGTCTTTAGTGACGGTAGGATACGTTTTTGCGCCTAGCGATATACACTCTTCCCATAAAGTCCGTTACTAGTGGCACGCATTTAATTACCCGCCACGCACAGCCGCGATGGCCATGCAATTCGATTGGGGGGTAGAGTAATGACTTTCGAACAACACACCACGGCGCGTTGCTCACTGACGTGAGCACCTCTATCGGCACGCTCCGATTATTGTGGGCACACACGTTGGATTTGCGGCCGAAATTTTGCAGGCCGAAATTTGTGGATGTTCATGTTATGCACAATTGCACGAGTATCCGCCGAGTGTGTTGCGCCCGGCCGCCTACAGAGCGGCAATACCGGGAATGGCATATCGTGTGCACTAGGTTTTCTTGCCAAGTGCCCGAAAATACAGGCAAGGAGCACGGGCTAGGGACCTATTGGGCTTGAGGGACGGTTGACTTGGAGTGTAAGCACCCCAGCGCGCGGATCGCTGGCCTTTCAAGCTTTCGCACCGCCGGGCGTGAAATATGGCGGGGAGCTTTCAAAGTACCCTAGCACGGGCCTTGGTTTGGCATGCGGCAAATGGCACGGCGCCATGCCAACATGGGGCATGAAATGGGTGACGCCGTGAATAGACGAAATATAGAGCGCTGATTGTTGAGCGTATTGGCGGAGCGGGTGTGCGGGTACCACCTGTCCAAGGGTTGCTAGGCCCGCGCGAATGTGGCAGATTTTGAAACCCTAAAAACTTTAGTTGGTTGTACGAGGGGCTGGATGGCATCGGACGGCGGATTTGACGCGAAAACCGGCCGGTGACGTTGAAAACTTATATTTACTTGGGGGAAGGGCTTCCATTTGCAACTTGGTTTGCTCGAATCGGACACCGTACGGCAAAGATAGGCTTTTTTAAGCCTCCCAAGCTGTGGGTTTCCGGCCCCTATCCCACCCACGTCAAGCATCTTAACGGCACATGCCATCACACCCACGTGCTCCCATGTTTGCGGACAGCATGCTGGGACCATAAAAATCGCGTGTTGTGTCGCCGATTTCGGCAGTTTTCACGAGCCAAAGTGTGGAAAATCCGAATTCCGGGGCGCCCGAATCAGGGTATGCCCCGAAATCGGGGTTGACCCGCAAACCCTAATACGTCAGTTCGTAGCCGTGACGGGCCCCATTTGTGCCCCGCTTCCCCCTTTACTTCACCGTCAACACAACTTTCGGTCCGCCTTTTCAACGAGCTAAAGTACAGTTAAACCCTAGAAACCCTACATGATAAACACCCGCCCTACGCGAAAGGCCCTATTTCACTAGTAACGGACTTTATGGGAAGAGTGTGGGCGATTTCTTAACCACCTCGAATTCCCTAGTATTGGCCGGGGATAAAGCAACGATGGTATGGGCGTCCACGTGTGAGTAGAGAATTTCGGTTGGAGGTGGGATGTCGCCCAATTGCGCACACCACGCTGGACCTCAACCGCGTTGCGGCTCCAAAACCAGTATGGGGCCTACACCAACCACTCACGCGTGGCGACTGCAACTTGTGTGGGACTTCAAACACGTGGGAAACTTCACCAAAGTAGCCCGGCAGCACGGTACAAGCGCGTCGGTGGTTCGCAAATGGGTGCGTACTTACGAGGGCACGGGGGACTTTTTGGACAAAGCTCGCTCGGGGAGGCCTGCGCGGGGGTTGGCAAGTCCACCGGTGCGAGAGGTTCTCAAGGCGTGCATTCGCGACGGGAAAACATGCACCGCCATTGCCAGCGACTTAAAGGCTGGCATGGGGCTGCCCGTGGGCAGGGAGACCGTGCGCAAGTTTGTGAAAGCGAATCTAGCTCGGCGCCTTCGCCCGAAAAAGAAGCCCAACCTTACAGCAACAGCCAAACTCAAGCGCGTCCATTTTTGCAAGCAGTGGGTCGACAAGAGCTGGGCAAGCGTGGTTGTTTCGGACTCTAAGATATTCTGGCTATGCCCCAAAGGCGTGGGCGACAAGCGGTGGGTTTTGTTTGAGGATGACCCCCCTACCGTGCCAGCATATCGAAGCTGCACAAAAGTGCATGCCTACGCCGCGGTAACTAAATGGGGCAAGACCGACTTGTTCGTCACAGCGGGCACCACGGGATTCAAGAGCGAGAGCAAGGGTGTGACTGCCAAGGTCTATGTGAAGTTGCTGGAAGAGAAGCTCATCCCGGCATGCCGACAACTAATGGAACGCAGACCCATGCCGCTGCGAGACCAACCTTGGGTATTTCAACAAGATAACGCACCCGCTCACACAGCTAAAAGTACACAAGCGTGGCTGCACAGCCAGTTGGATTTCGCAGTGATTGATTGGCCGCCGACCAGCCCGGATCTGTCGTGGATAGAAAACGTTTGGGGCATCGTGGCAAAGCAATTGCAAGCGAGGACGGATCTGACTGCCAGAAACTTCCAGGACGCGGTTTTCGAAGAGTGGGAAAATTTGCCACAGTCGGCCATGCGAGCACTGTACAAGTCGATTCGGCGCGGGCTGAAAGCTTGCCTTGCTGAGAAAGGCGGGAGCACAAAATATTGACAGGTGCTAAGCCGTTGCGTGGAGACTTTCATGAAAATAACGTAGTGAGAACCACCGGCGCCCATCCCCACACTCTTCCCATAAAGTCCGTTACTAGTGGCACGCATTTAATTACCCGCCACGCACAGCCGCGATGGCCATGCAATTCGATTGGGGGGTAGAGTAATGACTTTCGAACAACACACCACGGCGCGTTGCTCACTGACGTGAGCACCTCTATCGGCACGCTCCGATTATTGTGGGCACACACGTTGGATTTGCGGCCGAAATTTTGCAGGCCGAAATTTGTGGATGTGCATGTTATGCACGCCTCTATGCGTGGCTCGGTGCACGTAGTGTCGCGATAAGCCGGGAGACTACTCGAAATGGGGCTTTCAGCATGTTTGCACAATTGCACGAGTATCCGCCGAGTGTGTTGCGCCCGGCCGCCTACAGAGCGGCAATACCGGGAATGGCATATCGTGTGCACTAGGTTTTCTTGCCAAGTGCCCGAAAATACAGGCAAGGAGCACGGGCTAGGGACCTATTGGGCTTGAGGGACGGTTGACTTGGAGTGTAAGCACCCCAGCGCGCGGATCGCTGGCCTTTCAAGCTTTCGCACCGCCGGGCGTGAAATATGGCGGGGAGCTTTCAAAGTACCCTAGCACGGGCCTTGGTTTGGCATGCGGCAAATGGCACGGCGCCATGCCAACATGGGGCATGAAATGGGTGACGCCGTGAATAGACGAAATATAGAGCGCTGATTGTTGAGCGTATTGGCGGAGCGGGTGTGCGGGTATCACCTGTCCAAGGGTTGCTAGGCCCGCGCGAATGTGGCAGATTTTGAAACCCTAAAAACTTTAGTTGGTTGTACGAGGGGCTGGATGGCATCGGACGGCGGATTTGACGCGAAAACCGGCCGGTGACGTTGAAAACTTATATTTACTTGGGGGAAGGGCTTCCATTTGCAACTTGGTTTGCTCGAATCGGACACCGTACGGCAAAGATAGGCTTTTTTAAGCCTCCCAAGCTGTGGGTTTCCGGCCCCTATCCCACCCACGTCAAGCATCTTAACGGCACATGCCATCACACCCACGTGCTCCCATGTTTGCGGACAGCATGCTGGGACCATAAAAATCGCGTGTTGTGTCGCCGATTTCGGCAGTTTTCACGAGCCAAAGTGTGGAAAATCCGAATTCCGGGGCGCCCGAATCAGGGTATGCCCCGAAATCGGGGTTGACCCGCAAACCCTAATACGTCAGTTCGTAGCCGTGACGGGCCCCATTTGTGCCCCGCTTCCCCCTTTACTTCACCGTCAACACAACTTTCGGTCCGCCTTTTCAACGAGCTAAAGTACAGTTAAACCCTAGAAACCCTACATGATAAACACCCGCCCTACGCGAAAGGCCCTATTTCACTAGTAACGGACTTTATGGGAAGAGTGTGGGCGATTTCTTAACCACCTCGAATTCCCTAGTATTGGCCGGGGATAAAGCAACGATGGTATGGGCGTCCACGTGTGAGTAGAGAATTTCGGTTGGAGGTGGGATGTCGCCCAATTGCGCACACCACGCTGGACCTCAACCGCGTTGCGGCTCCAAAACCAGTATGGGGCCTACACCAACCACTCACGCGTGGCGACTGCAACTTGTGTGGGACTTCAAACACGTGGGAAACTTCACCAAAGTAGCCCGGCAGCACGGTACAAGCGCGTCGGTGGTTCGCAAATGGGTGCGTACTTACGAGGGCACGGGGGACTTTTTGGACAAAGCTCGCTCGGGGAGGCCTGCGCGGGGGTTGGCAAGTCCACCGGTGCGAGAGGTTCTCAAGGCGTGCATTCGCGACGGGAAAACATGCACCGCCATTGCCAGCGACTTAAAGGCTGGCATGGGGCTGCCCGTGGGCAGGGAGACCGTGCGCAAGTTTGTGAAAGCGAATCTAGCTCGGCGCCTTCGCCCGAAAAAGAAGCCCAACCTTACAGCAACAGCCAAACTCAAGCGCGTCCATTTTTGCAAGCAGTGGGTCGACAAGAGCTGGGCAAGCGTGGTTGTTTCGGACTCTAAGATATTCTGGCTATGCCCCAAAGGCGTGGGCGACAAGCGGTGGGTTTTGTTTGAGGATGACCCCCCTACCGTGCCAGCATATCGAAGCTGCACAAAAGTGCATGCCTACGCCGCGGTAACTAAATGGGGCAAGACCGACTTGTTCGTCACAGCGGGCACCACGGGATTCAAGAGCGAGAGCAAGGGTGTGACTGCCAAGGTCTATGTGAAGTTGCTGGAAGAGAAGCTCATCCCGGCATGCCGACAACTAATGGAACGCAGACCCATGCCGCTGCGAGACCAACCTTGGGTATTTCAACAAGATAACGCACCCGCTCACACAGCTAAAAGTAC
Organism: Tetraselmis chui; assembly: GCA_026401115.1. NCBI lineage: Eukaryota > Viridiplantae > Chlorophyta > Chlorodendrophyceae > Chlorodendrales > Chlorodendraceae > Tetraselmis > Tetraselmis chui. The sequence goes on along the minus strand of JAPMLY010001101.1, from coordinate 103,236 downwards.
ACAAGCGTGGCTGCACAGCCAGTTGGATTTCGCAGTGATTGATTGGCCGCCGACCAGCCCGGATCTGTCGTGGATAGAAAACGTTTGGGGCATCGTGGCAAAGCAATTGCAAGCGAGGACGGATCTGACTGCCAGAAACTTCCAGGACGCGGTTTTCGAAGAGTGGGAAAATTTGCCACAGTCGGCCATGCGAGCACTGTACAAGTCGATTCGGCGCAGGCTGAAAGCTTGCCTTGCTGAGAAAGGCGGGAGCACAAAATATTGACAGGTGCTAAGCCGTTGCGTGGAGACTTTCATGAAAATAACGTAGTGAGAACCACCGGCGCCCATCCCCACACTCTTCCCATAAAGTCCGTTACTAGTGGCACGCATTTAATTACCCGCCACGCACAGCCGCGATGGCCATGCAATTCGATTGGGGGGTAGAGTAATGACTTTCGAACAACACACCACGGCGCGTTGCTCACTGACGTGAGCACCTCTATCGGCACGCTCCGATTATTGTGGGCACACACGTTGGATTTGCGGCCGAAATTTGTGGATGTGCATGTTATGCACGCCTCTATGCGTGGCTCGGTGCACGTAGTGTCGCGATAAGCCGGGAGACTACTCGAAATGGGGCTTTCAGCATGTTTGCACAATTGCACGAGTATCCGCCGAGTGTGTTGCGCCCGGCCGCCTACAGAGCGGCAATACCGGGAATGGCATATCGTGTGCACTAGGTTTTCTTGCCAAGTGCCCGAAAATACAGGCAAGGAGCACGGGCTAGGGACCTATTGGGCTTGAGGGACGGTTGACTTGGAGTGTAAGCACCCCAGCGCGCGGATCGCTGGCCTTTCAAGCTTTCGCACCGCCGGGCGTGAAATATGGCGGGGAGCTTTCAAAGTACCCTAGCACGGGCCTTGGTTTGGCATGCGGCAAATGGCACGGCGCCATGCCAACATGGGGCATGAAATGGGTGACGCCGTGAATAGACGAAATATAGAGCGCTGATTGTTGAGCGTATTGGCGGAGCGGGTGTGCGGGTATCACCTGTCCAAGGGTTGCTAGGCCCGCGCGAATGTGGCAGATTTTGAAACCCTAAAAACTTTAGTTGGTTGTACGAGGGGCTGGATGGCATCGGACGGCGGATTTGACGCGAAAACCGGCCGGTGACGTTGAAAACTTATATTTACTTGGGGGAAGGGCTTCCATTTGCAACTTGGTTTGCTCGAATCGGACACCGTACGGCAAAGATAGGCTTTTTTAAGCCTCCCAAGCTGTGGGTTTCCGGCCCCTATCCCACCCACGTCAAGCATCTTAACGGCACATGCCATCACACCCACGTGCTCCCATGTTTGCGGACAGCATGCTGGGACCATAAAAATCGCGTGTTGTGTCGCCGATTTCGGCAGTTTTCACGAGCCAAAGTGTGGAAAATCCGAATTCCGGGGCGCCCGAATCAGGGTATGCCCCGAAATCGGGGTTGACCCGCAAACCCTAATACGTCAGTTCGTAGCCGTGACGGGCCCCATTTGTGCCCCGCTTCCCCCTTTACTTCACCGTCAACACAACTTTCGGTCCGCCTTTTCAACGAGCTAAAGTACAGTTAAACCCTAGAAACCCTACATGATAAACACCCGCCCTACGCGAAAGGCCCTATTTCACTAGTAACGGACTTTATGGGAAGAGTGTGGGCGATTTCTTAACCACCTCGAATTCCCTAGTATTGGCCGGGGATAAAGCAACGATGGTATGGGCGTCCACGTGTGAGTAGAGAATTTCGGTTGGAGGTGGGATGTCGCCCAATTGCGCACACCACGCTGGACCTCAACCGCGTTGCGGCTCCAAAACCAGTATGGGGCCTACACCAACCACTCACGCGTGGCGACTGCAACTTGTGTGGGACTTCAAACACGTGGGAAACTTCACCAAAGTAGCCCGGCAGCACGGTACAAGCGCGTCGGTGGTTCGCAAATGGGTGCGTACTTACGAGGGCACGGGGGACTTTTTGGACAAAGCTCGCTCGGGGAGGCCTGCGCGGGGGTTGGCAAGTCCACCGGTGCGAGAGGTTCTCAAGGCGTGCATTCGCGACGGGAAAACATGCACCGCCATTGCCAGCGACTTAAAGGCTGGCATGGGGCTGCCCGTGGGCAGGGAGACCGTGCGCAAGTTTGTGAAAGCGAATCTAGCTCGGCGCCTTCGCCCGAAAAAGAAGCCCAACCTTACAGCAACAGCCAAACTCAAGCGCGTCCATTTTTGCAAGCAGTGGGTCGACAAGAGCTGGGCAAGCGTGGTTGTTTCGGACTCTAAGATATTCTGGCTATGCCCCAAAGGCGTGGGCGACAAGCGGTGGGTTTTGTTTGAGGATGACCCCCCTACCGTGCCAGCATATCGAAGCTGCACAAAAGTGCATGCCTACGCCGCGGTAACTAAATGGGGCAAGACCGACTTGTTCGTCACAGCGGGCACCACGGGATTCAAGAGCGAGAGCAAGGGTGTGACTGCCAAGGTCTATGTGAAGTTGCTGGAAGAGAAGCTCATCCCGGCATGCCGACAACTAATGGAACGCAGACCCATGCCGCTGCGAGACCAACCTTGGGTATTTCAACAAGATAACGCACCCGCTCACACAGCTAAAAGTACACAAGCGTGGCTGCACAGCCAGTTGGATTTCGCAGTGATTGATTGGCCGCCGACCAGCCCGGATCTGTCGTGGATAGAAAACGTTTGGGGCATCGTGGCAAAGCAATTGCAAGCGAGGACGGATCTGACTGCCAGAAACTTCCAGGACGCGGTTTTCGAAGAGTGGGAAAATTTGCCACAGTCGGCCATGCGAGCACTGTACAAGTCGATTCGGCGCGGGCTGAAAGCTTGCCTTGCTGAGAAAGGCGGGAGCACAAAATATTGACAGGTGCTAAGCCGTTGCGTGGAGACTTTCATGAAAATAACGTAGTGAGAACCACCGGCGCCCATCCCCACACTCTTCCCATAAAGTCCGTTACTAGTGGCACGCATTTAATTACCCGCCACGCACAGCCGCGATGGCCATGCAATTCGATTGGGGGGTAGAGTAATGACTTTCGAACAACACACCACGGCGCGTTGCTCACTGACGTGAGCACCTCTATCGGCACGCTCCGATTATTGTGGGCACACACGTTGGATTTGCGGCCGAAATTTTGCAGGCCGAAATTTGTGGATGTGCATATTATGCACGCCTCTATGCGTGGCTCGGTGCACGTAGTGTCGCGATAAGCCGGGAGACTACTCGAAATGGGGCTTTCAGCATGTTTGCACAATTGCACGAGTATCCGCCGAGTGTGTTGCGCCCGGCCGCCTACAGAGCGGCAATACCGGGAATGGCATATCGTGTGCACTAGGTTTTCTTGCCAAGTGCCCGAAAATACAGGCAAGGAGCACGGGCTAGGGACCTATTGGGCTTGAGGGACGGTTGACTTGGAGTGTAAGCACCCCAGCGCGCGGATCGCTGGCCTTTCAAGCTTTCGCACCGCCGGGCGTGAAATATGGCGGGGAGCTTTCAAAGTACCCTAGCACGGGCCTTGGTTTGGCATGCGGCAAATGGCACGGCGCCATGCCAACATGGGGCATGAAATGGGTGACGCCGTGAATAGACGAAATATAGAGCGCTGATTGTTGAGCGTATTGGCGGAGCGGGTGTGCGGGTATCACCTGTCCAAGGGTTGCTAGGCCCGCGCGAATGTGGCAGATTTTGAAACCCTAAAAACTTTAGTTGGTTGTACGAGGGGCTGGATGGCATCGGACGGCGGATTTGACGCGAAAACCGGCCGGTGACGTTGAAAACTTATATTTACTTGGGGGAAGGGCTTCCATTTGCAACTTGGTTTGCTCGAATCGGACACCGTACGGCAAAGATAGGCTTTTTTAAGCCTCCCAAGCTGTGGGTTTCCGGCCCCTATCCCACCCACGTCAAGCATCTTAACGGCACATGCCATCACACCCACGTGCTCCCATGTTTGCGGACAGCATGCTGGGACCATAAAAATCGCGTGTTGTGTCGCCAATTTCGGCAGTTTTCACGAGCCAAAGTGTGGAAAATCCGAATTCCGGGGCGCCCGAATCAGGGTATGCCCCGAAATCGGGGTTGACCCGCAAACCCTAATACGTCAGTTCGTAGCCGTGACGGGCCCCATTTGTGCCCCGCTTCCCCCTTTACTTCACCGTCAACACAACTTTCGGTCCGCCTTTTCAACGAGCTAAAGTACAGTTAAACCCTAGAAACCCTACATGATAAACACCCGCCCTACGCGAAAGGCCCTATTTCACTAGTAACGGACTTTATGGGAAGAGTGTATAGTGGGTAGCGGTAGGGTAGGGCATGGTCGCCATTGCCATATCCAAAAGGCCGAGGGGTACGGACATTTTTCGAAACCCCCGTTCATGGTTTTCCGGCGGCAACTTATCCTACGGATCGTCGCCGCTAGACCTCGCCGCTCCTCCCGTTAGTGTCCTCGCTGCTAGTGTCGTGCTGCCCACCCTTGGCTCACCTCAACGTCAACATGCTGGTCGACGAATAACGAGCGCCCTTGCTTCCTTGGCGTTGCTTCCCGGATGTTCGCCGCCAACTTCAACACCTTCAGTCCACCGATGATCCGTCCGTACCCTCCTCTCCAAAAAGCTTTCCCAAATAACGCCCCAGCCTCCTTATCGAAAGAGTATCTGAAAGTATTCAGTTACGGAAAATACATCGGATGGGTCGAGCGGGAGATCTTGGCGATGGTAGTGTACAAATAATGTACACTCCGTAACTAGGCTAAACTAGGTTAAAACCCTCCGTAACTAGGCTTCCCGACAACTAATGATCGCGCGGATCGCAAGTGCCGGATTTACCCCGCCTAGATCACAACCGTTCCAAGCATGGCATGGCTATAGGTTTACAAGGGCCCACATAGTGAGTGCCGACGGGCCTGCGAGCCCACCCTCTCCGGGACCGCCGCCGCTGCGCCGCCGGCGAGCGCCTTAACACAGTATAGATAATCAGATTATTCGCACGTTCCCGCTAATGGGTTGCATTCCGTACTTTCCAAGGAAGTGTGCACCCGCAATTGTACAAGCACTGTAATTATATCATGTCAATAGTTGAGTATCAGCGTACTAATTGGTGAGATTAACTAAGCGTTAGTGTAAGACGCGCCGGATCACGTTTGTCCGAGGCGATAGCAAGACGTCTCATGGAACGCTCATCCGAGGGTCACATGACGCTTCAAGGGTCGAAGCGAGCTAGGTGTGGAAGTTCGGGTCTTATCTTAGACTGTGGTCCACTTATGTACCGAAGTCTTGCCCCTCACGGGTACGGAACCCGGGATCTTCGACACACTAGGCCACACGCTTAGCCGACGCATCGGAAATGAATGGATACCGCTTAGTGGCCTTCTTGCCACCAAGTTCTAGTTCACGACATTAACACGCCCTATTGTCACATTGGTCTCAAAGCATACTTAATTGATTAAGAGAGGGCGGAGAGGGCGGGAGAGGGGTGGGGGGCAGTTTGCGGCTCACGGGCCCGGACCGGCGCCCCCCCTCCCCATCCCCTTCCCTCCCCCCCGAGATGGAACACCGCCTATAAGCCCCCGCGTCAAGCATTGCCGTATTCATAGGAGCATGATGCATCCGCCGCATTAATCAGTGCATCAATGCGTCCATGAATTTGCGCCTTATTCTATTAAGGCTAGGGATCAAGTGAATTTTGTCGATGTTGATGGTAATGATATTTTGAACCGTCGATGTTGATGGTATTGATATTTTGGATTGTCGATGTTGATAGTGTTGATAGTTTGGGATGTTGACATCGATGGTAATTTAAGCCGATATTATCGCCGATGTATCGATATTTGGGACGATATATCGATACATCGGGCCTAAATAATCAACATTTTCCAATTGCTTTGATAATTGATGGCATTGATACCAGCACTATTGCCATCGTGTCGATGTCGATGTTGCAACTTATCACATCGATGGCACTATCCCCAGATGATGATGATACTATCGATGATGCATTGATGACTGATCCCTAGCCTTATATTCTATAAATACATCCATTGTAACCTTTTCATTGACGCGTCCATGAACTAGGCGGAAGGTAATTAAACGAATTATGCATCAAAGCTTGGTGCATTTGTGTATTGCGGGTCGGTGCTCGATGTGACTGTTGAGGCTGATGCGGAGGCGTAACGCCGACCTTGAGTATGTACCGAAAGCCGTACAAGTACATTGTGTGGAAGGTAGGGTTCATCTCGGGCCGTGACACGCCTACATACCATGATCGGACTCACAGGGTATCGAACCCGCGACTTTCTGCGTATTAGGCGTGCGCTTTACCGGCTCACCGAAAAAAACATTGTTGACATATGTGGCCACATACCACATATGTACCAAACTACGACACTTGCTATCATGTTGTACCGATGTTTTTTTTTCCTTGTCGAGCAAGTTGACCAAGTATGATACCACTACCATCCATGGTGTCGCCAATACTCGCCATTCGCCACCACCAACATCGATCAATAGATTCGGCGAAATGAAGCATCCCCTCTTATCACGTCAAGGACGACGACACCTTGGTACCGCCGAAGTGTAGGAGAGCCGGGAAGCAAGCACTTACCCGCCATTCGGCATGGTTAGACGTGAGCTTCAAGCGAGTGTTGTTTGTTGAGTTTGTCGAATATTCAAGCCCATAAATTCACAGTAAGGTGTCTAAACTACACACGTCGTTCTGAGCTTCACGCTTGGGCATTGCTCAAGCGCTCATACTAGACTGCATATTGATTGGACGGCCAACAACACGACCTCACCCGCCTCCACGAGGTCCAGTGGGCCCATTGCCTACAACTCCACGACACCATCAGTGAGACCCCCTCCGGCCCCACCGCACTCACCGCATGTAACTCAGGCTTCGTCCCCTTCACAACACCCATCCTACCCGAACTAAGACCCCCCCATGGACGCACCCCCTCATCACATTAAACCACGACCCTATCCACCCCGACCTGGACATGCTTCCCACCGGAAAATTCACCATACACGTCCACCCAACGCTACATGACACCACCACCCTTTGCGCCCCCGACGGCCGCGCGGTCACTACTCTCGACGGCCCCCGCGCCCGACACCTATTTCACCTCTTTCGCCCCGACCTCACGCAACACTCGTTCGAGGAGGAGGTCTACCATCTCATCACTCGCCTAGGCTCCCGTTCAGAAATACACTCACCCACACCTGCCACCACCACACGCAATAGATGGGCCACTAGAGAGGACCTACTCACAGCACTCCGTGTCAAAATTGAGGGGGCAATAAGGAATGCTTACACTCGGTGAGTGACACTGCATGTCATCTCACCCTCAGCAAGTGCCTAGCACTTGCCTATCACAGGACACGCACTCACCTTGTGGTGAGCACACGCCAACATATATTCTGAGCCTTTAGATGATATCTAACGCTCAGCAACTTGCCACCATCAGCAACCTAATCCTCTCTATTGTTGATTGGCTTATCATCTTATTGTGCTGAGTCACAGCCGTACTATCACGATGCTACTCGACCAACATTGCTGTGTAGCAACTTGATTACCACACAAAACCATGTCTCGCAACACTCCCCCTTGCTACGCAGGCAATCCCATGATGGCATTACACAACTTGCCGTGCCTTGCACTCACTAATGGCTTGGTAAGCACATCAGCAAGCATGTTCTCCGTCGCACAATATTGCACCTCTATGTCTCCGCTCTCTACCTTCTCCCGACAGAAGTGGTACCTCACGTCCATGTGCTTGCTGCGTCCGGTCGTCATGCTATTCTTGCTGAGTGCAATATAACTCTGATTGTCCTCGTGAATTGTGATGGGAGACGCGGAGTCTTGGTGAACCTCGTGGAGTAGTTGCTTCAAAAACATCGCCTCCTGAGTGGCCGCAATCAGCGCCATATACTCTGCCTCCGCTGTCGACAACGCCACAGTTTGTTGCCGCTGACTTTTCCAGCTCACCGCTGCACCGTTGAGCATGAACACATACCCCGTGCGAGAGCGCCGCTCGCCAATATCACTCGCGTAGTCAGAATCTGACCATCCTACCACCTTTGATGAGGGTGCGCCACCGTACATCAAGACCGAATCTGCGGTCCCCTTGAGGTAGCGGAGCACCCTCTTGGCTTGCTCCCAATGTGACTGAGAGGGGCCGGACATGTACCTGCTAAGGTGGCTAACAACCATGGTGATGTCGGGCCGTGTGCTTACGGAAGCGTACAACAAGCTGCCGATCAAGCTTTGGTACGGCACTAGACCGGGAGGCAACCTTGATGTCGACGTCTCCACACAATTGCTCAAAGCATCGACCGCCATAGGTGAGCCCACCGGCTTGCAGCCCATCATGTTGAAGCGCTCCAACATATCTAAGACGTACTGTTGTTGTCCAATCCTGATGGTGCGGCTGCCACGATCACGCTCGACTGTCATGCCAAGCAACCAAGACACTGGACCGAGGTCTTGCACGAGGAACCTTTCGCCGAAAGCCGACTTGAACCCAACGATGAAGCTACCCGCTGGTCCGACGATGATGCTGTCGTCCACGTACAACGCCAAGACATAAAGCTCACCCTCCTTGATGAAGACGTAAATGCCGGGATCCACCTTGGATTGGGTAAAGCCATACTCCTCTAGCCATGCTGTGATGGTCTTATTCCAGTTCCTAGGAGCTTGCTTGAGGCCATACAATGATTTCTTCAACAAGCACACTCGCTCCTCTCCATTGATGTCGAAGTGACGGAATCCTTCCGGGTGCCTCATGTAGATTTCCTCCTCGATATCGGCCTCCAAAAATGCCGTCACCACATCAAGCTGCTCCACCTCCCAATCATTATAAGCAGCAAGCGCGAGCAACGTTCGAATAGAAATCACCCTCACTGTGGGAGCGAAGGTCTCGTGGTAGTCCACACCCTTCTCCTGAGTAAACCCGCGAGCCACAAGTCTCACTTTGTACCTTGCAATCTGTCCATTGGCATCGCGCTTCAGCTTGAACACCCACTTGGAATCTACGAGTTTGCGACCGGCAGGACAAGGGACCAATGTCCAGGTTTTCCGAGATACAAGTGAGTCGTACTCGCTCTTGATAGCTGCCTCCCACTCCCCCGATTGGGGACTCCTCAGCGCTTGCTTGTATGACACCGGCTCTTGAACGGTCGGGCTGCTGGATGACTTAATAGCCGCGGTACTTCCCGTAGTCCATTCATCTCCCGAAGCGCCCGCTGAACGGAGATTATACCTTGGACTGGGTACGCATTGCTGTGGTGCGGCAGTGGATCGAAGATTATACCTTGGACGTGGAGTCTCCCCCGAATGCATGTCCCGTTCATCTTCCATCGACCCGGAATGCTGCCGCGACTCCCGCAGCGGCGATTCCCCCGAAGGTGTATCCCGTTCTTCGCTACACATGGTGCGCGGGATGTTGTCCTCTTCATCATCAGTGCGTTGCTCCGCATTGCTCTCCCCCATGGAGAGGACTGCAGCCTCATCGAACACCACGTTACGGCTGCTCACCACCCGACGAGTAGCAGGATTGTACACCAACCACGCAGGGGATTCGGAAGCATAGCCCACAAAGACACCCTTCCACGCGCGATCGTCAAGTTTGCGGCGTTGAGACTTGTCAACGTGGACATAGGCCGGACAGCCGAAGACCCGCATGGAGCTCAGATCAGCTCGTCTACCGGTCGCCAAGGTGAAAGGTACACCGCCGGCTCCGCTACTATGCACACGATTGCGGACATGCACCGCAGCGGCCATCGCTAGAGCCCAATACGATTTAGGCAGCGCGGCTTGCCGGATCATTGACTGCGCCATCGGGATCAATGTCCCCCACTGCCGCTCAATCCGGCCATGTTGCCAATGCGCGTAAGGGGCAGTGATCTCCACAGCGATGTTGAACTCATCCAAGAGGTTTCGAAAGGCAGCACCTAAGAACACCGTGTCATTGTCCACCCTAAGACGACGAACCGTGTGCCCAAGAGAGCGGATGGTAGTCAACATGCGACGGAACGAGGCGGGAGCCTCATCCTTGGAGCGGACCGCATCATGCAGCATGAAACGGCTCCGGAAATCAACCGCACACAAGCTGTACCGCCGTCCTCCCAAGGATGGAACACTCATAGGGCCGCAGAAGTCTAAGCCGAGGACCTCAAAGACACCAACGTTCCGGTCAGCCGGCTCACGAGAGATACGGCGGACGTGCGACTTACACACAGCACACGTCTCACAGAAGCCCAACTTCTCCGACGCAGAAAACGCCACACCCTCCACCTCAGTGGCCAAGAGCCCGTTCAATTGCGACTCGCCAAGGTGACCGAGTCAGGAATGCCACAACCGTTTTTTCAATGGCGCAGTGGCGACCGAAGCGGTAGGATTCGACGACGCAACCCGCGCCGGCAACCACACCAACAAATGCGCGCGCTCCAACGGAACCACCACGCCACCACCATGACCGGCATGAAGACGAAGGTGGTCCACAAGATCAGCTAACACCACAGAATGACCTTGTCGCCGAGCTTGGGTGAGGCTGAAAAGCCGATGGTAAGACCACGACGCACGACGGGATAGCTCAGGAACGTGGAGCACATTCTTTAGCGTGGCAGGAATCTCCTCTCCATCTTCAGCCTTCACAATGATGCGGACCGAGCCCACTCCAACAGCGCGGGCGCTGATACCCTTCACCCAAAGCCGGTCGGTGAGCGCTCGATACTCACAGAAGTCACGGCGTACACTAGTCATGTGATGGCTGGCGCCGCTGTCGGCCAACCACATCCACGTTTCCCCATCGCGCTCGAACATGTGTCGAGCCTCGGAGAATGGCCTCGCAGGGAAGGCTGTCACGTCCATGACCGCCGGAAAAGCAACCGGGGAGTCCACTTGCGCAGAGTTACCTCCGGTGTTGTTGACGGGGCACTCGGACCTGCGATGGCCCTTCTTACCACAGCCATAGCAAACACCACGAAAAATTCTCGCTCCGCCTCTGCCATATGAGGTACGACGAGTAGTCGCAGCTCCTTGAAGAGATTTCAGTTGGTCTTGGAGCTCGGAGACTTGCCGCTTCAAAAGTTCAGTCGTTGAGTCATCATGAGACGCTGCAAAAGCCGTAGGTGTTAGGGGCTCCGTTGTATGTGATTGCGCACGACTCTCGATGCGCATGCCCTTTTGACGAAGATCACGCCTGACGGTATCCATGCTGAGGTCGTGTACGTCCCACGTGTCGGTGATGGAGTGGTATTCGCTGCGCAGGCCCTTCACCAAGTACATGATGATACGCCGGTCGTGGACGACGTCCCCAACTCGGGCAAGCTGTCGTTGCAGTCGAACTAACCGGTTCAGGTATTGAATGCCGCTCTCGCCGTCCGCTTGCGGCGTCTCCAAGTCCTGCAATAGTTCCGTACACCGGTAAATACCATCGTCCTCATAATGATTGACTAACGCAGTCCATGCAGTGTGGCCGCAGGTCTTGTCATCCTCGCTAACATTCTCGATAATGGAAAGGTCGTCCTCCGGCAGCGCAAGAATCAATGTGGAGTACATGTCGACTTGTTGTTGAGAGGAAGCGGCACCATCCGACGACAAAGCCGGAGCCCACTTTTGCATCAAGCCAAATGCACGGAAACGTTTCTTCCACACGTCAAAATCTCGTCTCTCCCCACTGAACTTGGGTAGTTTCACGGAGTCCATAGCAGGTACGTCGGATGCGCTCGCAAGAGCACCAGAAAATCAGGAAAAATGCCAACAAGAAGAGCACCAAGTACCGGTGAAGAGGCGGGCAACACGGCTCAGAAAAGGAGACGACAAAGGGCTGACCGAACACGCAGTTGTACTCCCGGAGTCTATACAGCCAAGGCAATCAGAAACGAGTCTCAGAAGGTCGGTCAAGTGACGTCGTACAGGAGTGCTAGTACACTTGTGGTAAGATGCCTTTCCAAAAATTCAGCCGGACCACTATAGGCTTCCACGAGAAAGGAAACTGGCGGGTGACAAGCTCCGGAAGCGAATAAAATTCCAGAAAGCGCCAAGCTATAACAAAGGAAAGCAAGCCGATCTTCACGTCACACGAGACGGCGTTCGGGGGTTCAGGCCGGCTCCAAGCGACACAAACAAGTCGCTACCAGCCGGGTATCGAAGTAAAGCTACAAACACAAGCAAGAGCCAGCCACTTTGTGAGCCAGCCGCACCTCACGTATCGTGCGACACCACAAAGGTCTACCACTCTTCGAGAAGCAAGCTCTAGGTTCCAGTCAAGACAAATGACTCCAACAACTAGCAGCTAGAGGGCCCATAACCTGTCAAAGTTGAGGGGGCAATAAGGAATGCTTACACTCGGTGAGTGACACTGCATGTCATCTCACCCTCAGCAAGTGCCTAGCACTTGCCTATCACAGGACACGCACTCAACTTGTGGTGAGCACACGCCAACATATATTCTGAGCTTTTAGATGATATCTAACGCTCAGCAACTTGCCACCATCAGCAACCTAATCCTCTCTATTGTTGATTGGCTTATCATCTTATTGTGCTGAGTCACAGCCGTACTATCACGATGCTACTCGACCAACATTGCTGTGTAGCAACTTGATTACCACACAAAACCATGTCTCGCAACACTCCGCAACACATTTCACACCCATACAAAACTCTATTCAGACCCCCTTAACAAATCACTTCACTCGCACACCTACCACTCACTATAACCCGAAGACATAGTCTTCTCATCCAGTGGCAGCAACGCCCCACACACCTGGCACGGCACAAGCATTGCCAACCCGGGATACGATCACGAATGCATGCGCCGAGCCATTGAACACGCAATCACAAGCGCCCACTCCACAGCCTCGCACACACCAGCGGAGGAGGCACCTCCCCCCTCGGAGCAGCCGCCACCCACCCCGCCTCGGACACCCGCATCAAAATTCTGGTGACCTCTACCCCTCCCTCGCACACAATCAATCACGCTGAATTAGCTAGCATAGACATAGGCCTCCAACTAGGCCACACCCACCTCCTTACAGACAGTGCGTGCTCCCTCCGCCTCATACAAGGCTACCTGAACTGCCCATCCGCTTACAAACACAACATCCACCGCGACACGCTCCTCTCCATCACACACAGCCTCAAAACCCGCTGCAACGCAGGCATCCGCACACACCTCGGCAAAATTAAACCACACAACCACTCACAAGAAAACAACCTCGCAGACACACTAGCTAACCAAGCTGCAAACGCACACCCACCCGACACAACTTACACCACAGGTTCAGACGTGTCGATAGGCCATTAGACTTGGCCATACACCCTCATCCCACAAACACTAGGGGAACCCCTACCCTACAGATACACAAACCTCAAAACTGACGCTCACACCCACAACATCAAACACACGCACACACCCCTCTCACAAACATCCAAATACGGTGCCCTCCTCGCCCGCGCCGCGGAGGACGGCGCCGACTTCACTTTCCACAAAAAACACACTACACTCACCAACATCCAATTCACACACAAGCAAGAATTCATGTGGGGAGTCCACAACACCCGCCTCCTCACACACAACCCCACCCTGCGCTGCCCCATGGGTGGCCAATTCACTAATTGAAATTTGAAATTGTTTACAGCAATACCAGTAAAACCGGCTACTGTCTCTTGCCCCCCCCCTGCCTATGCCTAGTGGACTTATTTAGCTAGGGGCTAGACCGTTAACCACTAATCCCAACCTCTCCAATGGCGGTAACGATACCGTGTAAAACATACCCGTATCCATGTATTTATTATTTTCTGATCTATACGTTTTTTTGTTTGGATACAGCATGAAATTAAAAATGTCGCTAGTCTCCACGATACGCGGCCTGCTCCAGCCGCTGCGGGGTCGCTGATCAGCAAGGCTGCTCAACTTGAGCTGGTCGAGGCGAACCTGCCTGGCCTCGGCTCCTGTGCGACTCCGGTCGTGCCGGAGCTAGGGGGGAAAGGCAGGTGAAAAACCCCCCTCGCATAGGTCGTCGTCGGTCCCGCCGCGATCCGTGCTCAACCCCGCCCGAGGTATTAGCCGCTCCTCTCGACGCAGCTCGCCACCTAGCCTAGTCTTCTCTCCTCCTTCGGGGGCTGAGAAGAGAAAAGAACTAGGCTGCAGACGGTGTCCGGCTGGCTCTCCTGCCCCCGAGCCAGATTTTCTCTTGTCCCCTGTCCTTTTCCCACTTGTTTCCAACACCTATCTGATCGCGCTGTGGCCGTCCGTGCCCTCCCGCAGTGGTTTACGTTGTTAGGGGGCCGCCTTTACGAGCAGTGTGCCGTTACGATAACCCTAGGCACACTGCATGAGGCAGCCTATCGATAACCGGGTACCGACTAGGGAAGGGGTTGGAAGAACACATGGATCGAGTCGCCGGTCCTCAAAATATGGTGGGTACGGGAATTTTTCCAAAAACCCCCCGTACCGGGCTTTTCCGGCGGCGGGCGATCCTAGGGACCGCCGCCGCCAGACCGTGCCGCTCCTCCGGCTGCGACCAACCTCCGTCATGCGTAGCAACATGCCTCGCCCCCAAGGGAGACCTAAGGCTCGCGCAGAGCTGGCGACTGCTAGCGAGCGCCGTCCCTAGCGCTGCTTCCCAGCTGTCCGCCGCCAGCTCCAACACCCTCGTCCCTCCGCTGATCCGTCCGTACCCCTCTCCGCAAAAAAATATTTCGCAAACGCCGCCCCCGCCCCATCGTCGGGAGAGTATCTGCGAGTATTTAGTCGCGGAAATGACATATCGGACGGGCCGAGCGGGAGATCCCTGTGCCGGTGTACGGATATTATGTTTTTTCCAAAACCCTCCGTACATGGCTTCCCGACAGCTTCTGATCCCGCGGATCGCAGCTGTCGGTACCTCGTTCAGCCCCCTACCGTGCCAGGCCCGGCACGGCTATGAGGTTACCAGCGCCCACCGCGTGGAGGTAGAGGTAGTTGCCGACGGGCCTGCGAGCGCACCCCCCTGTAGGGCCGCCGCCGCTGCGCCGCCGGCGGGCGCCCCAATTCACTAGCAACGGCCACATGGCCGGTAACTGCCCCACCATGTCTGGGCTAAGACATGACCGCCACAACAGCGCGCTGCAACTCCTACTCTTCCTCATGGAACGCCACAACGGCGAACGATGGGAGACCATCACTGCAGACTTCGGTAACAAACCCATCAAATCATTCGCTTCCCCCACACCCACCCACACCCCTCTTGACTGTCACCCCCCTCACTCCACCCACATGCCCACCCGCCTTGTTGCTGCTAACGGAGGTCTCTCGCCCGACTCCCTAACCTCGTGCCCCGCCATCCTCCCCCCTGAGATTCTTCCCCCCGCGCTACGTCCCCCGGCGCACAAACCCGACTGATTCGCCTCCTCGAAACTCGATTCGTCGGTCACACAAACGGTCGCCGCCGATACTCATCAATTAAAAAGATTCAGATAGGGGAGTGGAAGTATTGCACGGACCACAACCTCTCCCAAACAACCAAATTGATTCGCGCCAAATACACACCCCTGCTCGCAAATGCCATCCGCAGCCACTGGCCAGGTACCGAAGTCGACATACTCCCCATCGTCATGAGCCGCACGGGCACACCGCACTCATCCACCCTCACAAGTCTCACCTCTCTACTCACCCTCCGCACCGACCCTCCTGACAAACTCATCTCCAAAGCACGACTCGACACGTTTCGCATCCTTGCACAACTCCACGCGCACACACTTCAATGGCTACATAATCTCCTACTTGTATACCGCATCAAATCCCGCACGACCTCCCGCCGCGCCCCCGCACACCGCACCTTCGCACGCCCCTTATCGCACGCCGCCATCACCTCGTATCGCACACTCCGAGGGGGGAAGTAAAACCCCCGAACACCCTTGGAGAGGTTAGATTTACGTGGTCAACGGTCTAGCTCTGACTTGCGAGCTTCCTAAATGGCATAGTTGGGAGGGCCCAAAGACATCAACCGGCGCATACGGTAATTGTTGTAAACCGGCGCATACGGTACATGTTGTAAACAATTCAATTTCAATTGCATATTGCATATTGATTTGCTTTCCATATAACCGCATTTTTGGGGACTTGATGGAGGCGGTTTAGAGGTGTGGGTGCCGTTTTTAATGCGCGATGTTTGGTGTGCGGGTGTGGGAATAGAGCACGCGAGTTCACGCCGCATGCACGGGTGACATTCTTGGAAAGCAAGCGAGTAAAGATCCACATGACGCAGGTTAAGATAAACATTGCAGGCTGTAAATAGGCGGTGGCGATTGGCTTTGGTGAGGGGCGAGGTCCAACTTGGCCGTTTGGGGCGCATGACGTTAACGGCGGTGTTTGGAATGCTTGGGTACGTGCTTGTGCCGACCACATCCGCCCCACGCGTGGCACATGTCGAGAGTTAGGCTTGTAAAGCAGTATAAATGAAGATTTGGAATGCATATATCGATAAGCCGCACAAATCGCTTCATGAGTTGAGCCGAGTTCGACGGGTGTTGCTTGGCACTGCGGCTCAGCCTTGCCGGAATATTGTGATAAATAAAATAATTCACAGAAAAATCATTTGTAAATATTTGGACCCAAGAGTAGATTCGCTAGACGCGCATTGAACAAACGCGTCTAACACTGCCTGCTTAAAAAGATTGTGATCCTACTAAGGTAAGTTATGACCGTTTGAATATTGTGACCGAAAGCAACTTGCCCTTGGATTGGGTTGTGCGCATATCGGTGGCAAGTCTAAATACGCGATTTCGTGCGTTTCCCCAAGAGTGGCATGTCCAACACCTCCTCCTTCCGTCGCCTATGTATTATATTTGCGCGACCGTCATATAAGCATTCATATTGCGGCGGCGTGCGCCCGTCACTCCTTTTGTCCAACCGGCACGGCGGCTGTTTGAAAGAGCGTGCCGCACGGGTGCGGGCGCGATAACCCCATTTACGCAAGCCCGGTAGCGCTCGAATCCGCTCCCCCCGTAGTTGTCGGCGCAATCCATCTTGCGCGCCAAAGCAGTGCCTAAGATTTCAGGAGATTGGTCAGTAAAATCGAGGCATGGTTACATTTTTCTTGCGCAAAGGTGCGAAATCTTGTCCAGACTTTTATGGAGGGGTGTACTTGAAGGGCTTTGGTTTAAATGTTACAATATTGTAATAAATAAAATTCTTCGACCGCCCTTCCCCCCCCCCCCCCCCCCCCCCCCCCTGTCGGGCTGGCTGGACCTGACTGCGGCTCGTTCAATAGAGGGACGGCACAGGTTATATCGCCTCGTTCAGCACACAATGCAATTCTCCCTATCATCTGGCAAGGCCGCATGTTGGCACGCCCGCGTTCGCTAGGTACTGCAGTTGTGGCGAAGACAGGGGGCCGCCGGTGGTCAGACTCACTTCCTGCGCACCCACTGCACTGAGCCTCTGTCGTACTGCCAAAGTCGCTTCCGAGTAACGCCGTCAAGTGATCTTCCGAGCAGAACAAGACAGTGAAACGCAGTATAACAGGACGGTGGTTTCGCCTCCACTCGGGGAGGCCACTCAATTGCAAAGCTCCTGTCCCACGAAGGCCGCACACCGTCCCCTGCGCTCCGCTACAAAGCCACGCGATGGCCGAGCGTAGTGCGGCCGAAGCTGGGTGCAGCGTGGTGACGGGTTGCAATACTCAGGCAAGACCCGGGCGGCTGCTGTACTTGTACTATAATTGTTGCACTGCCATCATTTGACACGTGGGATGCAGCTGGCGCGGTAGCACCGATTCTTCCCGACTGGCGCTAGGCAGTCGCGAGGTCGGGAGGGTGGGCGTGCCAGGTGCCGGCTATCAGCTGGAACCTCCACTTGTGCTGCTTCCCCTGCCGGGTGGCTGCCCTACGTAGGGCGAACCCGCCCGGAGCCTGGCGGACCGCGTCGAGCAGCTGCCGAAAGAGGTGCTGGACCGAATTGTGCGCAATGTGGTGAGTGTGACGGTGTGGGAGCGAGTGAGCCTGCGGGGGCGCGCATTTGTGTGTGTCTGTATGTGTTTGTGTGTGGGTATGCGTGTGTGTGTGTGTGTGTCTGTCTGTCTGTCTGTCTGCATGTGTGTGCACGTGTGAAATGTACTCAACCCCCCCCCCCCCCCGCGGAAGGCATGGATGCAATGTCATCCATCTATGACACCAATACACATATACGTCACACAGAGACGCACACTCGGTCACGCACATACACAGAGACACATGCGCGCGCGCGCACACACACACACACACACACACATACACGCAGACAAACACCCGGCCTCTCTCATTCACGTAAAGTCGTAGACACACGCGCGCGCCCGGTCTCACACAAACACACACATACACACACATATTTTTCTCTCTCTTTGTCTCTCTCTCTTTCTATCTCTCTCTCTCTCTCTCTTCTCTCTCTCTCTCTCTCTCTCTCTCTCTCTCTCTCTCTCTCTCTCTCTCTCTCTCTCTCTCTCTCTCTCTCTCTCTCTCTCTCTCTCTCACACATACACACGCGCGCGCGCACACGCACGCACGCACCCCACACATACACACACACGGAACGATAAATAAGAATATTATGTTGGCACCTTGTGGGTCCATTCACATACCACTCTTCTGCACCTTTTGAGCCTTGTTGCCTCAGTAAAGCTTGTACAACCGCTCATCCCTTTTTCTGCTGGTGATGTTTCTGACAGGGAAGTGCAGGCAGTGGAAAGGAGGCCGAAGAACGGAAGGGTTGGGGCTTTGCGCGCATCCCTTGGGAATACACAGAACAGCAAGGTCAGCCGTTAACCCACTGACGATAGGAGAGGTAGAAGGGTGGGGGGCTTGGATTTGTGGCAAGCTTCCGGAAGCTCACATGCACTTCATTATATTGGATACCGTGTCCATGCAGGGAAATTTCACGAGTCATTGAGGCTCGATAGGTGGTTCAACTGTCCAGACTGTGTGGATGGCATGTCTGAGGCGTTTGGGGTCACCACACAAGTGAGTGTAGGCGCCCCTCTGAAAATGTGCAATATTATGTTCTGCGAGGAGCAGGCAGAGCCACTTTGTGTGTGTGTGTGTGTGTGTGTGCATGTGTTTTTAGTCTCACCGATTTTTTTCTTGCTGTTGCTGTAGATTGAGTGTCTGAGGGGCAGTGCGCTGTCCCGCCTTCCAAGCGAAGAGCAGATATCAAGTCTCAAGGTGCGTAGATGACAGGCCTTGCGTTTGTTTCTTTGAACATCTTCATGTAATACCATTTAAATTAAGAGAGTGAAACTCGGCACCCGCAGTCTATGTTTCCATATGTGTGTGTGTGTGTGTGCGTGCGTGTGTATGTGTGTGTTATCATGTGATTGTGCGTGCGTGTCTTCATGTGGGTGGTTGTGAGAACACTTTTTGTTCACGTTTTGTAGTTTTTGCGTCAACATTTTTGAACCTGAGGAGGGCAGGGGTGGGAGCGGGAGTGGGGGAGGGAAAGCAGGGGATTCTGGGTTGCGTGTGAACTTGACGTGGAGGAGGGTGTCTGAGTGGGATAGGGTGTCGTACGGTGCGCAGTCCCTCAACGCCGCTCTCCGGAAGGAGTCGAAGTGCGTTTGGTCGAGAGAGGCCGTTCTGAAGGGGGTGCAGGTAGCAAGGATGGGGGACTACCGTAGGGCGCGGGAGTGCTATGACCAGGTGGGCCGTTTGCCCTGCGTGCCAGCCCTCTTGTGGATATTTGCTGAAAATTTTAATGCCGGATTTATTTCGGAATGTAATCTGCTGTCAATGTTGTTGTCTCAATATTTGTAGTATTTTATTTTTTTCCTTTTGGGGAGCCGCAGGCGCTGGAGTTGAATGCGAGGAACGTCGACGCTCTGGTGGCCCGTGGCGCGGCCTTTGCCAATCAGTCGCGCTTCCAGGAAGCCGTGAACGACTTTGAACGCGCGCTAGGTAAGCTCGTCTCTGAACTGTTCGCCCAGGTCTACTCGGGATTGGATGGATCTGTGCTCCTCGTGCGGCGCTGTCCTCTCGCCCCCTGACGTGCCTGTGCTGTAGAGATCGACCCGTCGCACCCTAATGCTTCCGACTATTTGGCGGCCACACGCCAAAAACTTGCGGCAGGTGACACCGCAATCCCTAAATATTAGCCTAAGCCTTCCTCCCTCCTTCTGCGGGCCCACAGAGGGAGGGTCGCGCGACTTTGCAGGCGTCTCTACTGCCGTCTCCATATCCTCTTGAACTGTCAAACTCACGCCGAAACTCGTCGCCGTCGTTGTTCCCCTGGCGGTGCAGATCCGCCGAGACGGAACGGGTCGCAGGCGTCACGGCGAGAAACGGAAGAGGCAACAAAGGTGACAGTCCGGCCATTGCTTCTCCTCTCTCTCGCGCTCTCTCTCTCTCTCTCTCTCTCGCTCCACTTATCCTCCGTAACCGTCGATTATTGCGCGAGGTTTTTCTTCTTCTTTGTTCTTTTGTAATGAAATTTTTTGAAGCTGTGGTGGGCTGGTACACGGTGGGTATTGCGTATATAAGCTTAAGTTACGCGCGGCGTGTGTGCTGCCTGCTGCTAGGACGGGAACAAGTTTGATCTGGCGAGTGAGTTGCAGGAGGCGTTCGCTGCCGTCAAGCGGAAGCACACCAGGTGAACTGACCGTTGCCTTTCCCACTCAACATTGGCGGAACATGGAATTGAGACAACAAAGATTATGCAGTTAGTTATGGTTTACCATTATAAACACTCGTGTGAATTGTGTATTTTGGCCATATTTTGTTACTCTTCCCTCCTTTGCTTGCTTTCGAATATTAAACAAATGAGCTTTGTGCGGCGCGTAGGAGGGACGGAAGCGCTGCGAAGGAGTGTCGATCTCACAAGCAGAAAAAGAAGCGGTGCGCGATCCGATTGTTGATGAATGATTTGCATTACATGCACTCGCAAGCGCAAACAACGCGACTGGCGGAGTTGATAGTATGGTTCGTCCGCTGAGGTTGTTTCGAGGATTGTATTTCCTTGCCATATACTCTTATGCGGGTTTCTCGTGGCTCTGTTTCTGCGCTGGACGCAGGAGGCGCGAATCGTCGGGGCAACCGAGAAAGTCGAAGAAACGGAAGGGGAGGCGCTCCAAATCCGATGCCGAGAAATCGAAGAGTCGCTCGTCGGGGCTCACCTCCGACTCTGACCTCTCTAGTGAATGAGTGTGCTACTGCCACCCCCGCCGCAACATATTGGCTGATGTAAGCGTGATTTCGAGATTGGGCCGCTTTCCTTGCTACAGTACAATGCGATTCCTCAGTTCACAAAACTTTTAATAATAAATTTGCAGTATTCTCGCGCGGTATTTCACGATCATCGCGTGCTTCCACTTGTTTCCGCTTGTTTCTATTTTGATCGCGGAATTAAGCCGCGATTCGTATTAATAGAGGAAGATTCGCCGGTGGAAGATTCCGGTATCCCGTACAGTTTGAGATTCTACGCCGAATCTGGGTGGCGGCTGGGACCCAATTCGTATTTCACAGGTAAGATTCTGTGTATTATTACGGGTACTTTCATATGTACTATTTGAAAATCATATGAACTGTTGCCAGCTCGCGCATGCCTGTCTTGCGAGCACGAGCTGCCTAGTGCAGTTCCAGTTTTTCGCCTTCAATAGCTCAAGTGAGTAGTCATCTCCGACCTTACTCTATATTTTCTGGCTCACCATGTCGCGCTTTTCATGGAAGAATGTGTGTTTGCTTTAGCGATGGCTTTCATTACCCCAGTTGCTATCGCGGCGGGGACAAGCAACGTCGGCGACCTCGCCGAGTTGGAAGCAAGCATACAACTCGGTCAACTTCTTGCGTTGGTGAGCGCGCTTGCTGCTAGACTTTTCAGACGTCGGAGGCGTTCAGGCAAGGTTCCTCATCATGGCGGGACAAAAGTTCATGGTCGTATGCGTATAGGATCGGGGACCCGTTCACGCAAACGTAAGGAGACACCGCGCCGACCTTGGCTGAATGGGCTACACGCGTGGCGCCATCGGTCGCCGTCAAGACCAACAAGCAATGCATACCCAGTTTTGTCTTCGATCTTGCTGTGCATTGACTGCACAACAACATTTTTTTGAATGCCCCCCATGCACATGCTCGCCCCCGTTTGTTTTCCTGCTGTGCATCATTGTAATGTTGAAACAGCAACAGTTTTTTTGAATGCCCCCAATGCACATGCTCGCTCCCTTTTGCTTTCCCGCTGTGCCTCAATGTAATGCTAAAACAGCAACCTTTTTTTGAATGCCCCCAATGCACATGCTCGCTCCCTTTTGTTTTCCTGATGTGCCTCAATGTAATGCTGAAACAGCAACAGTTTTCTTGAATGCCCCCAATGCACATGCTCGCTCCCTTTTGTTTTCCTGCTGTGCCTCAATGTAACGCTGAAAGAGCAACCTTTTTTTGAATGCCCCTAATGCACATGCTCGCTCCCTTTTGTTTTCCTGCTGTGCCTCAATGTAATGCTGAAAGAGCAACAGTTTTTTTGAATGCCCCCAATGCACATGCTCGCTCCCTTTTGCTTTCCCGCTGTGCCTCAATGTAATGCTAAAACAGCAACCTTTTTTTGAATGCCCCCAATGCACATGCTCGCTCCCTTTTGTTTTCCTGCTGTGCATCAATGTAATGTTGAAACAGCAACAGTTTTTTGGAATGCCCCCAATGCACCTGCTCGCCCCCTTTTGTTTTCCTGTTGTGCCTCAATGTAATGCTAAAACAGCAACAGTTTTTTTGAATGCCCCCAATGCACCTGCTTGCCCCCTTTTGTTTTCCTGCTGTGCCTCAATGTAATGATGAAAGAGCAGCAGTGTTTTTGAATGCCCCCAATGCACATGCTCGCTCCCTTTTGTTTTCCTGTTGTGCCTCAATGTAATGATGAAAGAGCAACAGTGTTTTTGAATGCCCCCAATGCACATGCTCGCCCCCGTTTGTTTTCCTGCTGTGCAACATTGTAATGTTGAAACAGCAACAGTTTTTTGGAATGCCCCCAATGCACCTGCTCGCCCCCTTTTGTTTTCCTTTTGTGCCTCAATGTATTGCTAAAACAGCAACAGTTTTTTTGAATGCCCCCAATGCACCTGCTTGCCCCCTTTTGTTTTCCTGCTGTGCCTCAATGTAATGATGAAAGAGCAACAGCGTTTTTGAATGCCCCCAATGCACCTGCTCGCTCCCTTTTGTTTTCCTGTTGTGCCTCAATGTAATGCTGAAAAAGCAACAGTTTTCTTGAATGCCCCCAATGCACCTGCTCGCTCCCTTTTGTTTTCCTACTATGCATCAATGTAATGCGTAAACAAAAATTAGTTTTTGGAAGCAATAACATTCGATACAATTCCAATGCTTCTTACATGTCGTCAATACTAGCTTCACAAGGTGTGGCAGGATTACCACTAGTTTAGGATTACCACTTCCTTCCTACCGTCACTTAACACCGTAACCGGCACAGAAGTACTACTAAAGTACTAACAAACGCCACTGAGACAGCCTATTCCGCCACAGCGCAAGTCCATTCCGCCCGCCAGCCCTTCCGCCCACCAGCCACCCAACTCGCATCAAGCGGACCTCCTTCGGGACTCGCCGCGCAACTTGAGGGGGGGCTTTCTCGCGGTCAACAACGGAGTATACACGAGGATCCCGCGTGGCCCGCGTCGCTTTGAGGAGTGCTTGACGGTTGCTTTTCCCCCCGCCCCTCCCCCCCCCCCGCCCCCCCCCCCCCCCCCCGGCGCCGTCGGACTGAGACTACCGACACTTGGCCTGGACGGACGGACGGACGGACATCCGCAGCGCTGAGCAAACCTACGGCGGCGACGGACTGCTGAGCGCCTGCAGCATCGAGCGAGTCCGCGGAGGACCGCGACCACCAGGCATCACCCGCCCGTCCGTTGACTGTACCTGTACCTGCACTTCTATCTTGTTTTATCATCGCGTCCTGTACGGTCACGATAACAGAGTAACTACTGTTTCTTTCATTTTATAAGATATATTCTGTATCAATATAGTATTATACCTTATATATTATTATATCACCTCAACATTACCCGTACTCGTATTCGTATACAAATTATAGCAAAACACTCATCTTTCATTTTTTTCATTTTCTTTTATTTTGTCTGATATTTTCCCATCGTTTCTACTCCTTCCAATAATACCTGTACTACCGGGCGTTACATTTGATAATAATAATATACAAATCAAAGTACAAGTACCCGTACCGTAGTGTGATCCAGATACTCCTGTAGTGATATACTCGTCCCATACTTCCGCACATTTTATAATTTTTAAAGCTAGGTCCACGTGCGATTCACACAAGTGCCTACCATTTAGGCACTAACAGCCACCAAGGGATGATTAGAGCACCCCCGACGTATTACCGTGTCTTCCCACCTGGGATAACCTAGCTCGAGTCTAAATAGGATTGGCCCCACAATGGGTAGCCAAGCGCGACTAGCTAGATCCGTCATAGAGACAAGGGCATACTTAGGGACGGCCGGGCACCTAGCCGGGGACGCCGGGGCGTCTCACCGTCGTGTGTGTTGCTGGGGGGACCCCTCACCGCTGCCTGCTTTCTGGGACCGCGTGACCCGAGCGTTCAATGCGCGGCCTTCGGCCGTTACGAAAATCGCTCGCGTCATGCAACCGGACGGCGGGGTGCGCTTTGATGTATACTACTCTCCCGGGCAGGGGGTACACGTACGTGAACGCATGCAACGTTTTGCGGGCCGCTGGGGATGGTACTTGCGGGCGCATCGCCCGTATTGGGACCGCCATGCCGCCCGCCCGCATCGCCCTGCCCCGTCCGCTCTAACCCACACCGCTCCAGCTAACCTAGACCCACCCCCCCCGCCCACCTTGCATGCTCGCCCCCCGTGCCCATCCGCCCACCTTCGTATAGCAACCCTTAACGTGAACGGGCTTTCGTCGAAAATAGAGGAGATTGATGCAATGCTCGTGGCCGGGGCTTTAGACATTCTTCTCCTTCAAGAAACTTTAGTTAGGGCCACCGATGCGCGGGGACGGTTTACAGGATATTCCGATTATTATTCGTTCGGTGACCGCGTTGCCTCGGAGCGTGGATGTTGTGTTTTGGTCCGGTCGTCGCTACATACTAGGGTCATCGGCACGCCCCACCCGTGTTGGACTTGTGTCCGCGTGGGCGGAGGCGGTAGCAACGACTCCGCGGGCATTATATTTATCTCGGTCTATCTCCCTACCGGATCGCAAGGGGAACCGTACCGCTGCCGCTTGCGCGAGGAGCTAGCGCAGCTTCGTGAAAAATTCCCTAGAGATACCATCGTCGTCGGGGGGGATTGGAACCTCGATGAAGCACAGTTAGATGCTTTGTTACGGCGTTGGCGGTGTGTACCAGATGCGAAAACAGTTTGGCCGCGAGACGCTTCGGCGCGCGTGCGTGGTACATGCCGGAGGGGCAGCTGCCGGGTGATCGATCATTTCGTGGCATGGCCCCCCGTCATGGGCCCTTCCCTTTCCTTCCCACACTCTGTCTTTGTCGACTATTCATGGGACACCTCCGACCACTTCCCTGTCTTCGCTTCCGTCCCTCGCCTTGTGGGTGATTCGTTTGAACATCCCCACCCCCCTCTCTTGCTTGAACGCCTCTCCGTCCGGTCAATCCCGAAGCCGGCTCGGGGAGATCCTCCTTCTAAGTGGCCGACACCGTTCCGCGACTTCGTCACCGCTAACCCCTTCGCGGTACTAGCCCCTCCTAATGACGAGCCTATGGAGGGGGCCATGTCACGGGAACCCGACTCCATCGACGCCGACGCCGATGGTTTTGTCCAAGCCGTATGGTCTACAGCCCGTAGGGTAGGGGCGGTTTCACGCACTAGGCGTAAAGGCCTCGGGCCTCCGCTACAACGTTCTATCCTAGGGGCTATCGCTCGTCGTCGGCATGCTTTTTTGGCCTTGTGCCAAGAGGCCCGCGGCCCTTACCAATCCGTAGCATTGGATAGGTATATCGCTGCGCGCTTCCGGGTTAAAAACATGGTCCGAACTAACCGCCGCCGCCAAAAGGCTAGAGCTATAGACAAGGCCATTAACGACTTTAGACAAGGTGGTGGTAGGCGGGGTTTTTGGAAATGGGCCCGCTCTATTGCCAAGGGTCATCCTACGCAAAGCAACCACGCGGAACAACCAGTGCATGATCCGACGTCGGGAGTACTTCATACCGAACCGAGTGAAATTAACGCGTGCTGGACGCGGCACTATCGGGAGCTTTTGCGCGACCCTCACCCTGCTGCGTGTAGGGCTACCATTTACCGCGAGGCATGGGAACGACGCCGAGGGGGCCGGCCCCCCTCCCCTGCGCTAGATGGGATTAATGGACCCATTGGTGGAGGGGAACTTTGCAAGGCCCTTAAAAGATTAAATAATAATAAAGCGTCAGGGGTGGATGGCATAACCGCGGAGACCTTAAAACTGGCGATATACGCCCCGGATAGCCCTTTTGGCAAATCCCTATTGGAGTTGATGAATAAGATATGGACTACTAAATATGTCCCTAAACAATGGTGTAGCTCCGCGGTCGTGTCAATACTAAAAAAAGGGGACGTGACCGTCATGGATAATTATAGGGGCATTTCCATTATGGGGGCTCTTATTAAACTACTAATGACGGTCGTAACCCAACGTCTTCAAGATGTATGCCAAACGAATAAAATAATCCGCCGGTGGCAAGGGGGATTTATGCCAGGGGAAGAGTGCCCCTTGCAAGTCGCGAGCATATTTGATATCGCAGGCCGCCGCCAGGCGTTAGGGCTACCCACGTATGCGGGGTTTATAGATTTACGGAAAGCATACGATACTATCCCTCATGAACTTCTATTTTCTAAACTAGAGGCTAATGGGATTACGGGACATATGCTATCCTTCCTTAAAACTCTATATAGGGATAGCACTGTCCAAGTAAAAACGGGAGAGGCCCCGGGCATATTATCCGACCCCATCCCAATAGAGCGCGGACTGCGACAAGGGTGCCCAGCATCCCCAATCCTCTTTAATATATTTATTAATGATATATTTGACGGGATAGAAGGATTGGGGTGCGAGGTGCCAGGATGCGTTGACATGCTTGACTCTAGGCAACCGTTAAGGGTGCCGGGCCAATTATTCGCCGACGACACCGTGGGCCTTGCGCCATCGCTCGATAACTTGCATGGCATGTTCGCCCACTTTTCCCAATGGGCGGAGGATCACTATATGGGATTCGGTGTAAAAAAATGCGGGGTAATGGCGCTAGGCCGCCACTCCGATGTAGTCGCACTACGCGAACAAGCCGACCGTTGGCAGCTAGGGGGGGAACGGGTACCGGTTGTATCTGAGTATAGATATTTAGGCGCGTTGATAAATTCGGATTTAAGTATGCGAAATATCGTGGGCGATAGGGTAAACAAAAGTAGGCGCGCCGTTGAAGCGCTCGACTCGGTGTTAGGAGGGCGGGATATCCCCATTAATGTACGCACCTCGGTGCTTAAGACCTGCATATTGCCGGTCCTTACTTACGGGTGTGAAGTATGGGGGATGGATTCGACTAGCGGCGTCAATAGATTACAAACTATATTAAATCAATGTTTGAGGCGCCTAGTTGGGGTGGGTGCAAAGGCCCCTGGGGTGGCCACAGCGCCACTACTACGGGAGCTAGGAATAGCCCCCATAGAAGCAATGGCAGCAGCGGCTAGGACTAGGGCGTTCCTTAAAGCGCCCACCCTAAATACATGCATAAGCGATCTAGTGCGCCAACCTAGTCGTTCGCGCCCAAATACTTGGACGTCTGGGACCGTGCGGTGGCTGGATCGTTTTGCTAGGGCAAGCGCGGAATTAGCCCCAAACGTACGCGTCCCACCCGCTTGGAGGTCTTTGCAACCACGCGTGGCCTCTCACCTTGTTAAAGCAGCGGTATGGGGTCGATTCGAGACATCATCGTCGGCATGTACTAATACGTGGAGTATTTATTCCCAGGCCTCATATGTTGGGAACCCATTGCCACAATACGGCACGGGCATTCCCGCGGGGGCCGTTGCAGGGTTACACATTATGATTCAATTACGTACGCGTGTATTTCCCACAGCCCGTCGTCTTGCCCGCATTCATGCCATGCCTGAACGTTTTCTCCATCATTGTCCTGCATGCGGCGGGGATGTTATTGAATCTATAGAACATATTTTGCTTGAATGCCCACGTTGGGAATGCCACCGTCGTAATTTTGGGGCGCTAGCCCCAGATTTTAATGGTTTTGTGCGTCGTTTCGCTACATCCCCCGAAGATATAAATGCCTTACTTTTAGGCGGTGTCCCCCCTTCCCTTCATGGCGCCACCCATTTTACAGGAAATGGGAGGTTTTTCGAGTTATGGCGCCAAGCCCTCCCTCATATTGCTTTCTTTGTAGTTCATGTATCGCACTCCCGAAATGTTTTGCTCCGTGAGATGGGCCTTGGTCCTTCTCGCATTTCTCGAATGGGTCGACGCCCGGACGGGTAGGGCAGACCTTTCTTGGTCAGTGCCGGGAATGCATTCATGTTTGTTTGCATGTCACTGGAAGGTTTTAGTTGGTGAAACTCCAACACTGGCCTCGTGTGGGGTTAGCGCAGTACGGTACGGTTCTCGTACAATGGTACTTAATGCACTCACACGAGCGTCGCCTACCCGGGAGTATGATCGATGTTGAGTTGAGGTTTGTTTCGAACTTCTGCTCTCAGTCATGCTTGCAAAACGCCGCCTGTAGAGGGTGCCGGTGCGGGTTCCCTGCCAGTCCCATATCCCGGGGGCGCAAAAAAAAAAAAAAAAAAAAAACCACTAGTTTTGTTGGACATAGAGCTACATGGTTGGATTGACTTTGGTGTAGCTGAATTGATCAACTGTGCAACAAGTTCCTCCTTTTGTGCTGCATCAGTGACAAACGGCATCAAGGCATCTAGAATATTCTGGCGGTGGTTGCAAGCATCCACACTAGCGCGATCCCATATTACCTTTCCGTTCGGCTTGGTATCGCAGCGCCACTTGATGCTTTCGGCGAGGACGGGATGATCCGAACTAACATTTACATACCATTTTCCAACAGCTGGCATCGCGTTGGCGCGGGCTTTGTACTCCTTTGCGGCGTGACGCCACAGGTCGGCGGATTCTTATTCGCCCCAATCCTCCGATGCCGCAAGCGCCGCGCCCACCGCGCATACCGCCTCGCAAACCTTCCCGTTCCACGGGCACCGCGGATCGTTAGAAGTGCCCCCCCAAGGGATCCTGAACCTGCGCGCAAATGTCTAAAGAAGTGGGACATGAAAGGTGGGAAGTGATATGGATAGATGTAAGAAATGAAATGAAATTGAAATGAAATGAAATTGTTTACAACAGTCCAGTAAAAACCGGCTGCTGTCTCTGGGCCCCCCCTTTTGCTATGCCATACAGGACTTAGTAGACTGAGGTAGACCGTGAACCACTAATCCCAACCTCTCCAATGGCAGTAACGATACCGTCTAAAACATACTCATAAACAAGTACTGTCTGCATACAGGTATGAAATATAAAATGTCGCTAATCTCCACGTTACGCGGCCTGCTCCAGCCGCTGCGGGGTCGCTGATCAGCAAGGTTGTCCAGCTGGAGCTGGTCGAGGCGAACCTGCCTGACCTCGGCTCCCGTGCGACTCCGGTCGTGCCGGAGCTTGGGGGGAAAGGCAAGTGAAAAACCCCCCTCGCATAGGTCGTCGTCGGTCCCGCCCCGATCCGTGCTCCACCCCGCCCGAGGTATTAGCCGCTCCTCTCGACGCAGCTCGCCACCTAGCCGAGTCTTCTCTCCTCCTTCGGGGGCTGAGAAGAGAGAATAACTAGGCTGCAGACGGTGTCCGGCTGGCTCTCCTGCCCCCGAGCCAGATTTTCTCCTGTCCCCTGTCCTTTTCCCGTCTGTTTCCAACACCTATCTGATCGCGCTGTGGCCGTCCGTACCCTCCCCCGGTGGTTTACGTTGTTAGGGGGTCGCCTTTACGAGCAGTGTGCCGTTACGATAACCCTAGGCACACTGCCTGAGGCAGCCTATCGATAACCGGGTGCCGACTAGGGAAGGGGTTGGAAGAACACAGGGATCGAGTCGCCGGTCCTCAAAAGATGGTGGGTACGGGAATTTTTCCAAAAACCCCCCGTACCGGGCTTTTCCGGCGGCGGGCGATCCTAAGGACCGCCGCCGCCAGACCGTGCCGCTCCTCCGGCTGCGACCAGCCTCCGTCCTGCGTAGCATCAGGCCTCGCCCCCAGGGGAGACTGAAGACTCTCACAAGGCTGGCGACTGCTAGCGAGCGCTGTCCCAAGCGCTGCTTCCCAGCTGTCCGCCGCCAGCTCCAACACCCTCGTCCCTCCGCTGATCCGTCCGTACCCCATTTCGCCAAAAAATATTTCGCAAACGCCGCCCCCGCCCCATCGTCGGGAGAGTATCTGCGAGTATTTAGTCGCGAAAAAGACATATCGGACAGGCCGAGCGGGAGATTCTTGTGCCGGTGTACGGATATTATGTTTTCCAAAACCCTCCGTACAGGGCTTCCCGACAGCTGCTGATCCCGCGGATCGCAGCTGCCGGTACCTCGTTCAGCCCCCTACCGTGCCAGGCCTGGCACGGCTATGGGGTTACCAGCGCCCACCGCGTGGAGGTAGAGGTAGGTGCCGACGGGCCTGCGAGCGCACCCCTCTCCGGGGCCGCCGCCGCTGCGCCGCCGGCGGGCGCCGATAGATGTAAGAACGTTTCCTCCGAGAACTACGGAAGGCGCGGGTGGGAAAGGGATGATGGGGCAACGCCGACATACCAACACCCTCCGAGGAGACGCTCGCTCGCTCTCCGCCAACGTCCATAGTGCACCTCTTTCTACCGCCGCGTGCTCAAAGGACTTGGGTTGCTTGAGGGTAGAAGAGGACTTCCACTATAATGAAGAGATCAGCCGCCACATGTACTCGCTCGGTGGCTAGTTCAGCGATAGAAGGCATTTTGATTCTCTCGCCAGCACGGATATTTTCTGTACATGATGCGGGTAATATTCGGCCCAAGCAGAATAATCCATATGGCAAGATTCCAAACCGAGATTCCAGAATCTTGCCAGTATCTGAGATGGAAAAAAGCAAGATCGAAGATTTTTCTTCCCATCTTGTTCATACGAATCGGGTATAAATCCATTATTCTCGGGGGAAGATACAGAATAAAGAATCTTCCTCTAATACGAATCGCGGCTTTAGAAACACGATTTCATGTGGGAACCCCGTCATAACCTTTCAAACGAGTCCATATTGACGTGGTTGTTTCTATGTTTCTACTTTTTCCAAGAATTTCAAAGGATAGCGGAATCGAGGGTGGTGTGACTTTTCACTATCGGTCCACGGCGTGTCGACCAAGCACATTTCACCGGGAACACCGGAAACGCTTTTCTCGCGCGACAACGGGCGTGACTCCCCGCAGTACTTTAGCAGAACATACCGTGACTCTCAACCGCACGCAGTCACGCAGCACGAGAACGTTAGTAGTTTAGTGTAGAACATATCGTGACTCTGAAACGCACCGCGACAGTACTTAAGCAGAACATACCGTGACTCTCAAACGCACCACTACTCAAAAAGTGCCCATCTTGCATTGCGATCCATCGAACGGCGACACGCCCTCCTTATATCGCCGAATCACCACGAGCGCTTTTTGCCGCGGAGCACGCCCCTTCTTCAATAGTTTCTTGAATTCTTTGAAGCGGATGCCTTTCTCGAATAGCGCGAGGATATCAATTACATCATCGGTGAAGCCCGGGTACTTCGCTTTTAAGTATTTCCTATCGAACACGAGCTCGTCCTTGTAGTCGAAGGCCGATATATAAAGAAACGCCTTGCTCAAATATTCTAGCTCGTCGGGTGTCATCGCACGACCAAGACTAGTTCGCTCATCTCTACTACATTACTTCTATGATGAAGGGAAAAGTGCCGCTTGAGCTGCCGTGGGGACTACTAGAGCGGCTAGTATGGTAGGAAAAGCACCGCGTGAACTCCGGGCGAATCCGCGTCGCACACCCGGCGCATGTCTTGGTCTTGGCCTCGTCGCGCTTCTTGTGGCACGGGAAACATTTGACGTACTCCGGCTTCACCTCGCGCTTCCGGCACATGGGGCACGGGTTCTCCAAGCGGTCGTTGACCATCTCCTTCCGGCACTTGCGGCATTGCGTGTTGACGTAAACCGAAATTCGTTGGCACTTCTCGCAAAGTTTTGTCGCCGGCCGACTGCGACGAGAGGTTCCCGAGTCCTCGGAGGCGGCTTGAGAAATTGTGACGGAGATAGTAGTAGTGAACGCCATTGTTGCCGGCCGATACAAGAAGCCCGCCTTAAGCCGCGTCACTCGACGCTAGATAATTATCGGAGGTAAAAGAAGTAACACAATGCCAAGGGCGCGCATCTATTCCGACGAGGAGCAAGCCGCGAGAGCCAAGGAGGCGCAAAAGCGATGGCAGCTCAAGAACAAGGACCGGCTGCGAGAGTACGCTCACCAGTATGTAGAGAATAATCGTGAAAAAGTCCGTGATCACGCGATGCGCTATTATTGGAGGCATCGCGATGAAATTATAGTCACGCGAAGGGAGGAGTGTTACCGCAAGAAGCTATAGCGATTTAACGCGGCGTCGAACGAGTCCATGTAAGTATCTCTCGTTTTACCAAGTCCCAAAATTGCCATCATGTTCTCGCATCTTATTTCCAGATTCCCCGAGAGCGTCACACTCACCGAGACTTATAGCTCAAGAAGGCCGCTTATCAAACGGAGGACTCGCCCGTCAACAAGCACATCCGTTCGTATGCCACCAATATTTTAGACCGGCTCGGGGCTCGCGCCTCCTCGTACGGCAGGACCGGGACTTCCAATAACAAGAACACTATAAAACATATGAGGCCGACCCGACGGTTGTCCAACCGCGTCATGTCGTACGGTCGCTATTGCACATGCAACAAGGACTACGCGTGCTATCAAAATATGCACAAGTCCTTGCGGGCGGCGGTGATGGCGAGTTGCGAGACGGAGTTGGACTTGGCAAAAGCGCACCCTCGCATTCTCGCGTCACTTTTGGGCGACACCGATGAGGTGGGAAATTCTTCAAGGACTTCGCCGAAAATGCGGAGGCCTATTACGCGGAGATTCGGCAGAATTGCGGCGTGGACTACCCGACCGCTAAGAATCTCATCAACTCCGCGTACTCTGGTGGGACCGTGGCCGCTTGGATGGAGCGCGATAACTTAGCCACCAAGCCGCCCGAGTTTGCCTATCGTTTCACTAACAATATTGTGCACGCAAGAAACTACATGTTGGGCTTTCCGTGCTTTAAGGACTTTGAGCGCTTGGCGATGGATAAGAGCGAGGCCGACAACCGCACCGACTACGAGAGCACGTTCATGGCGTATGTTCAGGGGACAATCGAGGCCCGGATCATCGTGCACGCGTTGGACCTCTTGCGTGACCATGATATCGAGGTTCATGGCTTGAACAACGACGCGGTCTTCATTGCGAGCGATGCCGATGTCTACGCGTCGACGGTGACATGGCATGTTCGGGAGAAGACGGGGCTGGGACATATTTTGTTCGAGGTGAAGGACATCCACGTCCCCACCGCCGACGCCTTCATCTCCGACGTGGAGGAGCACGTCGACGAGATTCCTTGCGAGCCGTTGGACGATAAAACCCTTGCCAAGAAGGTCGTGGACATGGTGGGCAGCAATGTCATTCAGGCGGGGGACACCACCTACGGCTACAACGGCGTTTCCCATCTGTGGACCAAGGGGAAGATCGCCGACATAATCCCGCAGCAAATCGTGACTCTTGACAAGCTCGTGTTCAAGGGCACTGACCCCGCGACCGGGAAAGTGGTCGTCCGAAACCTTGGTGCAAGTCGTACTATGTCCGCAAATAAAATGTTCATCCCCGTGTACATCCCGTATAGCGAGGACTTCCTCACGTCCAAGTACCGCAGCACGTACAACAAGATCAAGTTCTTGGACGGGGTGTATGATGTAAGTAATACCTGCTGGTTATTAGTTGCAGATAGCTAATGTAAGATATTCTAGATATGATTAGTACATGTCTAGATCGGACATACCGATAACCTGTTTGATTCGGTACAGAGTTGTCGCTAGGCTATAGCTCTAACAATTCTGTTGTCCCCACACCATGCCTCGGGCAGGTTGTCTCCGTGACTGCCCCTTTGCGTGACTGTGACTGTAGTTACGTGTGCGTTAGTTATCTTCCTTACTGAACGTGTGTGCACGGTTTAACATGTTATGGGCCCCCGCCTCACGTCACTCACGCTCGACAACTTGGTTCGGCGAGCTGCGATCGCCACCTCTCCCGCAGAAGGTAAGTTCATATAGACACTTAGTACTTTCACCTTGTAGTCGGCGGTATCGCAAGTATAAACTGCGCTTTAAAGCCCACCCTCCACCCCACCTAACCCAGCTGCTCGAGGACGCCAAACAACCACCCACACCGACGCACTCGTCGTGTGTGGACATGGTGCACACATGTCCAAGCTGGAGACGGGGGGGGGGGGGGGTCAGTAGCGGGTGAATACGCATACACATGGTGCACGACATCCCTAGCTTGGTATATATATATATATATATATATATATATATATATATATATATGCTTAGCGACTCAGCCGCCAGCGCATTTCTCCGCGTGCATTGGCCGTGGCCCCAACTGTGTGGAGGATACATAAAAGGTGCTTTGAGACACCCCGGGGCATCATGCCGAGGGGTCGGCGGGAAACATGCCGTCTCTTTGAAACCAATGCTAGGCACAAGTCCGGCTAGCAGTTATTACCGCTGCCTGTTTTTTCAGTTTCTCCCTTTCTTTCCTCTGTCGCGATGGCGCCGAAAACTCGCTCTGCCGACTCTCCACATGTTTCGCCTCCTGATTCCCCAGACCTCGGCTCTCAGCAAAGCTCTGTCGTTCCCACCCGTGATACCCTCGCGCTCGTCTTGGAGCAAATGGCGCTCATCAACGCCCGCGTGGACGCACAGTCCGCCGACGTTGCTGATGTCGCTGCAGCTGCGGACCCCTCTGTCGCTCAACGCCGTCGCGAAGCGCAGCTCGAACCCCCTCGCGACGGCCACTCCGTGGACACCCTCCCACCTCCTCAACATCACCCCCTTCTTGGCTACGCCCCTTCCACCCAAGGACCCCTCTTCCCCGACGCACGGCCGCACCACGCCCCTACCTCCCGTGGACCCCCTCACCCGTACGGTCCGCCGCCGACCATGCCCGGCCACTCTCCTTTCGTGGGTGGCCCACCTCATCACCTTTCTGGCTAGCATTCCTCTCCAGCCGCGCGTGGTGCCCTCAGCCGTCGTGGAGGACGCCGTCCCACCATTGGCCCTATGGTCGTCGGACGTGCCGCCCACGAAGCGACCGGCTTCGACAAGGA
Organism: Tetraselmis chui; assembly: GCA_026401115.1. Taxonomy (NCBI): domain Eukaryota; kingdom Viridiplantae; phylum Chlorophyta; class Chlorodendrophyceae; order Chlorodendrales; family Chlorodendraceae; genus Tetraselmis; species Tetraselmis chui. Next base: position 67,811 of record JAPMLY010001101.1, on the reverse strand, counting down.
CGCCCTCAACCGGTCCATGAAGGTGTCGATCCCCACAATGGGACCCAACGCGGACTTCAAACAATGGAAGAGGGACTTTTTAAACTTCATCTCCATCAAGGCAACGTACCTTATCCCGCAGCTGGCCATCCGCGAGTCCGGTGCCAGGCTGGATGAGCAGACGCAGCACTACGCGTGCACCCTCATGGTTCATGCCGCGAGCGCCAACAAGCGCGCTGACCAGGCCTTGAAGTGCGTTTCTCCTGCATGTCCCGACTGCGCCACTGCAGCTTGGGACATCATGTGTGAACGGCTGGACTGCACATCCTTCGCGCGCTCTCTCACCCTCTTGGACAACCTCATGCTCCGACAGCGCCGTGACCAGTCACTAGCTGACTACGTCCACTTCCTCCGGCAGACATTCGATGAGTACAACGAAACTTGTCAACTCATAGATGGGTATGCAGCCATCCACCCACACAACCTTGGCCTCCTCATGCTGCGCGGTATTTCCAGCTCCGGCCCCTGTGGCCAAGCCAATAAGTGTGTGATTAATGCCTTCGATACAGACTACCTCTTGTCCTTCGATGAGGTGATGAGAAGCATTCTTCACCTGGCACGAAATATGGACGAGAATTCCGGGGCTCCGAGCATGCCGGCCCGTGACACATCGCCCCCTCCCATCTCTGCGTTTGTCGTTGTTGGTCGCGGTTCACACAGCGGCCGAGGCCACAACCCACGTGGATCTCGTGGCGGCCGTGGCCTCCCGAACAAGTGCAGCGCATGTGGCAATCTGGACCACATCATGTCCTCCTGCGCTGCCTCGGATGACGCTCTTCTGAAGTGGACACTCGCCAAACGGAAGATGATCATCCACAAGTATGGTACCCCATGTGGCTCTGCATCGACGCACGCTGCTCTCATGAGCGACGTGCCAATCGACGACTCTGACAGTCTACCCACCCTTGAGGACTGCACGGATGAATATGATGACACCGAGGTGAGTGTCCCCTTCAGCTCTGTCGCTTTTTCCTCGTCCATCACCCCTGGTCGTGACCTTTCGCAGCACTGGGTAGTTGATTCCGCCTGTTCGATCAACTTGGCCGCATTTCGGAGTGACTTCTCCACGTTCACCCCGCCCTCGACGCGCTCTCGCGTGGGTGGAGTTGGTGTCGATGTCAAAGGTAGTGGTTCCGTGCGCATGTCTATTCGGCTGGCCTCTAGCCATTTTTCCCACCGCACGATTCACGCGTTGTACACACCCGACCTCTCATCTCGCTCTACTCAGCGAATCGGCAGACTGCTTAGTGTCAGTTCGTTACAGTCCCACTGCGGCTGTGAATTTCCCCACTGACTCCGACACTGGTCTGCTCGTGGTGCCTACATGAATGGGGGTGCTAGAGCCCTCCGGAAACGGTCTCTGCCTCCTGCCTCATCGACCAGAGCTACCCCCAAGACCCTCCGCGAAAAAAGCGGGTGAACCATGTTCTCGTGTTGCCCTTACTGCCCAGTGTGATCCCGTACTGTGGCACCGCCGGTTTGGACACCTTAACATGCAAGGCCTATAAGCCCAACATACCCACGGTGTCCCAACTAGCCAAACATTAGTCAGCCTTGTAAAACATGTTTCTTGCGATTCATGCTTGCTCCACAAGGGCATTGTTGCACCACGCAACACCGCTCCTTGCGCGAAACCTTCTCGTCCCCTTCTCCACATGTCCTGTGACCTTTGGGGTCTTGTTAATGTCCCCTCCCACATGGACTCCGCTAATGCCTGCTCGTCATCGACCACCATACCCATTACATGTGGGTGCGGTTCCTCAAGTCCAAAGACGACGCATGTGCTGAGCTGGAAACCATCCTGCTGGACATAAAACACTTGCATGCACGCCATCACTCCCAATCAGGCGCGATTGCACCGGTCATTAAGTTCGACTCGGACTTTGTGTTTGAAGCTATTTTCTCCCGCCACATGTGCGCCCGCCTCGGCGTCGGTGTACAGTTCTCTGCCTCATATGCCCATCACATGCTCGGCAAGGCCGAACGCCCCTAGCGCAGTATCTGAGGCAATGCTTATGCGATGCTCCACAACATGGCCGTCCCCAACTCCATGTGGTCGTGCGCTGACAACACTGTTGTTTTCCTCCGCAACCGCACGTACATCCGCTCGGTCGGCCTCATAGGTGGCGTTTTACCTCACCCTCCTCTAGGTTCCGCGTCTTCGGGTGCACTGTCTTCGCCAAAGTGCCAGACAAGTTGCGTCGGAAACTCGGTGAGAAAGCGTTTCGTGGCGTCATAGTGGGCTATCCCTCTGACGCACCCGGGTACCGTGTGTACAACCCCTAGACTCGCCGCATTACCACTTCAGTCAACTATTCGGATGACGATCCTCCGCAGGACATCTCACCCCTCTCCCACCCCATCGACACCACCCTACCCGACCCCCCACCCCCTCCTCCGGCCCCTCGCCATGCTTGACTCAAGTCCCATCCTCTTCGCTACGGCGAGCTTGTTGCCCACATGTCCGACTACCCGCCAACACTTGTCACGGCGTGTTGTGACCCGGAACATGGCAAGTCCAAGGAGGACATCTTCGAGCAACCTCACGTGACCGACCTCATCATTGATCCCCCCCACACCCCTCCCGGCACGTCACCTACTGCCGTCGCTCTCCTTTCCGCCCGTGATTGTGTGGAATTGAAAAAATTACCGGGCTGCGTTGGACAGCGCCCAGGCCCCCCAGTGGCAAGCCGCTACGCAGCAAGAGTACTCCTCCCTCATGGACAACGGCACTTGGGAACTCGTGGACCTTCCCCCCGACCGCGTGGTCGTTAATAGCATGTGGATCTACAAGGTCAAGTCCGACACCGCTGGCGATGTCTCCCGCTTCAAAGCACGATTCGTCGCCAAAGGGTGCAGCGAACGTGATGGCCTTGACTATCCGGAGACGTTCTCCCCGGTCATCCTCATGGCCAAGCTGCGCCTCTTCCTTGCCATTGCAGCCGCCCGCGACCTTGAGCTGTGCCAACTTGACATCGACACTGCGTTTCTCTACGCCCCTATTAAGGAGGACGTGTATATCCGCCAGCCCCTCGGCTTCAGTGATGGCACGTCCAAAGTGTGTCACCGCAAGCGCTGCCTCTACGGCCTTAATCAGTCCCCTCGCGAGTTCAACATGCTGCTCCGTGCATGGCTCGTCGACAATGGGTGGCAACAATGCGTCTCCGACCCATGCATCTTTATCTTCCGCACCGGTCACGTGTTCGCCATGATCGCACTGTGCGTGGATGACATTCCGGCAGCCTACAATGATGCCACATGGCTTGCATCTTTAAAGGCACAGCTTGGTGCCCAGTTCAAAATTAAGGACACGGGCGACCTCTCCCAGCTCCTCGGCATGCACATCACCCGCAGTCGCTCGGCTCGCACCATCTCGCTAGACCAATTGAAGTACATGCGCGATGTCCTCGCCAAGTACGGCATGACCGACGCGAAGCCATCGTCCCTCCCTATGGACCCCGCCTTCCTCGCCGGCCTCGCTCACATGGCGTCGCCCCCTCTCACCGGGGTGGCCAAGGACGTCTACACTAGTCTCATGGGTAGTCTCTAGTACGCGGCCGTATGCACGCGTCCCGATGTCTCCACGGCGTTCAGCATCCTCGGCTCCGCCCAAGCATCCCCGACGGACGCACACATGCATGCTCTAAAAAAGGTCCTTCGCTACCTCCATGGCACCATCGACATGCGCCTGGCGTTGGGGGGGGGGCACGGACACCATGCCTCGGGCTGGTTGTCTCTGTGACTGCCCCTTTGCGTGATTGTGACTATAACTACGTGTGCGTTAGTTATCTTCCTTACTGATCATGTGTGTACGACATGGAGAGCGCAACCTTCCGCCCCTCCTTCGACCCGTCGGAATGTATCATTGTGGAGGTTCCGAGAAATTATCCGGAGCAGTACGACGACGCTTTGATCGACGCGATGGAATTCGCGCAGGGGATCTACACTCCCGTGAGGGAGGAGCCGAAGCCGTTCCGTGCCGATTTTGACTTTGAGAATATGCCGCTGTGGCAGTTCTCACTCCTCGCGCTCGGTGTTGCAATTGCGGGCGAAGTGGAGCACAAGCTCTCGTTTGCAGTGATCGGCGAGCGAAACTCGGGGAAAGGCACGATTCAGGCCACGGCGACTTCGGCGTTTGGGGCCGGCATCATCTCGTCGGGATTCAGCGCCAATAACTTGTTGGGGATCGATACGACCGTGGATGAGGCCAAGAAGTACATGTTCCTCCGCGACGCGGGCGAGATATGGAGTCGCATCGTGTGGCCCAACGAGATTCGCACCGACACCCCGAAAGGCGAGACCTTCATCGACGGCAATTTTATGAGGGGGATTGCGAGCGGGGGCGACCCTCTCACCGTCCGTGGCAACCACTAGGACCCGGCCCGCGATCGGCAACTCCATGCTGCGAATCATTCACCCGAAACCACTACGCGAAGGACCCGAAGAAGCCCACCCACAAGCTGGCGGACCCGGGCATCAAGCAGCAAGTCCAGGATTCCACGTTTGCCGACGTCTTCCTGCCCCTCGTGCTCCACAATTAACATAAGTTCAAGAAGTCGGGGAAGTCATTTGAGCCCATTCCCGAGGTTATGGCCGCGACCGAGGATGGGAACGAGGACGAAGAGGAGGACGTGCTGCTCGTGCTCTCCGAGGCTTTGGAAATCGCGGAGCCGTTCCGCTCCGACGAGTTTTACATGGAGCCTGGGCACATGCTTCCGGCTGGGGAGTTTAAGAACATTGTGGAATATCTGAAGAAGGTTGGGAAGTTGAAGGGGTGCAGCTTGGGGGGCATCGCGACCAAGCTCGTAAATAACTTCTACCCGAAGAAGCAAGCGCGCTTCAACTTCGAGAACACCAAGTTTTACGTCGGTCTAAAAGCGAAGGCGGAGGAGACCGGGGAGAGAACAGGAAAGTTTAGCAATGCCTGCATGTTTCCGATCGTGTCCACTTGTTTCCGTTTTTCTATTATAAAGTGGAAACTGCGTTTGAGCTGGAAACCACGTCATTTCAAAACCAAAGTGTAAGACTTCACGTGGTTGTTTCTATGCTTCTACTTTTTCCTAAAAAAATGAACACAACGAAAAAGTAATGTGGACTTTTCAAAACTCAAGTGTCAAAACTGTTTCAAAATCGTTTAAAGCCGGAAACAACGAAAACACCGGAAGCACTGGGATTGTTTAAGCGCTTTTACAAAGAATTGAGCTTCTCGCTGCATTTGGACACCAAGGTTGCGGACCAGACGTTCGGCGACAACTCGGCCGTGTTCTTCATGACGGAGCCCATCGTGTTGCCCTCCGACGTCTACGAGTGGCACATCTCGATCCCGCACGCCACCATCACTCCCTCGCATTGGATGATCAATGAGGAGAACAACCTGTTGCACCTGGAGTTTGCGGAGGAGGACCGGTTCATTGCGCTGCCCCTCAGCAACCGTTCGGTCGACGAGTTGATAATCTACCTCAACGACGGGCGCCCCTTGGACGGCTTCGAGGCCAGCTACGACGATGCCATAAACCTCCTCGTGATAGCTTCGAGCGATCCGGACGCCACCCTCGCCGTCGGGGATTTGACGACCTGCGACAAGCTCCTTGGGCTCTGCCCTTCCGACGCGTCCGTCGACGGCGTGCTCGTGGGTGGCCGGAGCGTGGACCTCTCCGGCACCTCCTCCATCTTCATCCGGTCGAACCTGAGCACCCGAAACCGGGACCCGGTGACGCGCGCGCAGTCCAACGTCCTCGCCAACGTGCACGTGTCGCGGAACTTCAACGCGATCGAGTACCACTCGTCGGGCGTGCAGTTTGCCATCTCCGACCGGTTCGTCAGCGTGATCCTCGTGTACCTCACCGACGACGAGCGAAAGAGCATGGACTTTCACAACGTTGACTACTCGCACACGATCGAGTTTGCGCTAAAGCGGAAAGAACGCATCGCGCACGTGGTGGACTACCGATTATGCGGGGTGATGTTTAACAAGAATTAATCGCAACCTAGAAACGCTGCGTCCAAGAAACCTGCCGATGCGGCGGGCGATTCAAGTGGACCTGACGGAGGTGGACGAGAAGCTGCGCGAAGTGGAAGCGCAGCATGCGATTGGCGTCCTAGCCCTCGAAAACGCCGAGGACGCCATCCAAGAGAACATTGGAACTCTACAAGAGGGGCTCGACGCCATCGACGTGACGGCCTATATCCCCAAAACCGAGAAGGCGGACTTTTCCGTGGACAAGCTGACGGTCCCCGACCCCTCCAAAATCAATATCGCAAGCTTTCAAGACGTCGAGGGCGAGTATAAGTTGGAGGATATCCGCGAGTATGCGCAGAGCCTCGAGGAATACGAGCACCCGAAAACCGTTTCTCTAGAGCGAATCGACGAGGCGACCTTCACCAGTGGCATCGTCGTGAGCGGCGACATGATCCCGCACGAGCCGGACCCCGGCAACCCTTTTCGGAGGCTTGGCGCGCCGACAAAGCCGTGGCTCGAGGGGCATTTTGTGACAGTCTACGCCGACAATTTGTCTGTCAACGACGAGAGCGGCACGTCGCGCTGGGTCTTGCTGGAGGGCGATACGGTGACTGTGTCGTACGACGACTTGGAAGACCTCCCCGACCTTGCCACCGTGGCCACTAGCGGCTCTTAGAACGACTTGACGGAAAAGCCGCCTCTCGAATGGTCCGACATATCTAAAAAGCCGGAGTGGGTGCGCCCCACTCAACATACTGTCACCCTGTCGGAATTTAACAACGACTTCGGAGAGGAGCTGCCCGGCACGATTGCGTGGGGCAACGTTTCCAACAAGCCCGTATTCTTCAGCGGTGTGACTTGACGGGAAAGCCCGATCGTTTCAGCGGCTCGTACAATGACCTGTCCGACAAGCCCGACGTGTATTGGGAGGCGCTGCGGACGGGGGACCCGAAGACGCCCGCGGCTAGCATGTCGGGCGGGAGCATTCTCGTCGAAGCGTCAATGAATCCCGGCAATAGACAAAGCCTCGGATCCGCTCTCGCGCAATGGGGATCCATCCACGGTCTCAGCGTGTACGCGGGCGAGGTGGATGCAAACACTTTGTACACGGGTGTCGCTCTATTCAAGCACCCGGCCACGACCGGGTTTGTGGTCCTAGCACCCCTCCCCGATCTCACCGCCTTGGAGATATCGGCTCACTTCCTACCCGACGCAAACGAGCTCCATGATATGGGCAGCACCAGCCAGCGGTGGGACACGGTCCACGCCAAGCACGGCTACTTCGACAAACTGGAGGTGGCCGACGACATCGATGTGTACAACGACATCCGGTTTAAGAATACAGACGGGGACACGGTGGCGCGGCTTAAATACGACGATGACGGCGTAGAGGTGGATGGACACATGTTCCCCGACGGCGATGTTGAGTTTGTACTGGGTACTATTGCAAACCGTTGGAAAGAGATCCACGCAAGGGACGTGAAATTCTCGGCGATTGTCACGGATTCCATTGTCACGGAAACTATTTCGGGGCCTTCAATCTACGTCGGATCGGATTTCGTAAACGTTCGCGGAAGTCCAATCCAGAGCGTCGGGCTCCCGGAAAACCCCACCGACGCGGCAAACAAGACATATGTTGACCAAGCGTTTCTCGATAACCCGGTCCCTTGGGGGCTCATAACGGGTGACAATAAGCCCAGCATAAACTACGAATTTGTGCAAGACGGCGATGTAGACAAAGCTAACATCTCTAGTGCTAGCGTATTACCGTTGATAACTTGTAATAATAGCTTGGGAAGCGAGCAAAAGAGGTGAGGCACTGTGTTTTGGGAGTCTAGGCAGTTAATTGGGCTTTACTCCGGCGCTATCGAGACCGAGGTGCTATATGTGAACAACACCTTGGCCATGAACGGCAACCGGATCTCACAAATAGGGGCGCCGGAGAGTGGAACGGACGCTTTGAACAAATCTTATGTCGACAGTCAAATTGCCAGCCCGTCAAACGCGTGGGATGCCGTCGCGGATAAGCCGGAGTGGCTATAAAAGTTCAGTTTATCTTATGTCGGCCCCTACATGGCCCCCATGGAAACAGCGAACTTTGATGTCGTGGCGACAGAAAGTCTGACACCGGCAATTGACTACGAATTAATTCTAGGGCAAGAGGAGCTGCGGTGGAAAACATATATACGGAGGATATAGGTCTTTTAAACTTGGCATCGTGGCAGTATTGTTGGCCATATTCGTAGATATCGTCATGCCCGTGGGTTTACCGTTAGCATCAATCTGCGGCTTTCCATCCAAAGTAAGGATTTTCTTTGTAAGCTCGTCGACCGATGGCAAGGGCGGCGTTGTGGGAACGCTCGGTGAAGCACGCTCGGGCCTCTTGCTGCTCTTGCTCTTGTTGTTGCTCATGTTGTTATCGTTGTTCCCGTTGCCTTATCGGAGACCGAGTCACGCGCCCCTCGCTTCGGGGGGTGGATCCGCGCCCTCCACCGCGCCCTCCACCACGCCCCCCACGTCCACGCCTTCCTCCATGTCCCGCATTTCCACGCGGAGTTTCGGCGGCGGGTGGTTCCGCGGCCGGAGCCTCTTCGACCGGCGTCTCTTGGACAAAGTACGGGGCCTCAAAAGCGTAGGGCGCCGGGAGAGGCGACAGCCCGTTGCACTTTCGAATGTTGTTGAAATCTTCGGGGGTCATCTTGCATTTCTTGAGCGTGTAAGTCTGCATCCGAGAGACGGACCCATTGGCAATACGCTTCAAGAAGCGCACCTTGTTGATCATGTCCGCATTGCTCTCGTAATGGGGCTTCAGGGCGCCACGGCGTTTTCTAATGGTGGGGTCGACACGAGGAGGCATGGTGGCGATTGAGTAGCTGTTGTATGTCTTACCGTATAATAATTGTCTGCTTACGTGTGACGAGCCCGTCTATTTTTAATGGACTCCATCGGAGATAGGCCCGGCGCGCCCGGCCAAGGGTGCAATTTTCGCACACAATGGAAAGGCGACAATGGTGAGAGTCTTGGATCTGTGCTGCGGTACCGAAGAAGCACTCGCAAGGCTCTCGAGCGAATATACGGCCCCGGGAACTACGATTACGTGGGCGTGGACACCGAGGCGAAGTTTGGAGCCGAATTATACATGGACGTGCGGGATTGTGACTATCAGCGGAGCTACCCGACAAAGTGTTACATTTTTTTCGACAATCGTGTGGGCAAGCCCTCCGTGCACGGAGTACTCCCGCGCAAAGACGCGTGGAGTCCGTCGGCTGGAGCACGCGGACTCAATAGTGGCAAGGTGCTTGGAGATCACTGCGTACTACGAGCCCCGGCAACCGGGCTTCTAAAGACACGCGAGATAATACAGCCGCTCTCGCGCTATATTCACACGTGCTCGTAGTGCAAGTATGGCCGGGATAACAAGAAAGCGACAAACATATGAACCAATCGCGAGGGCCGTGTGCTGCAGCACTGCCTGAGCAACCCTTGCGACCACAAGCGACAACACGGGATCCATTTTGCGTGCGCGCAGTGCGGCTCGAGGCCCGGCTTTGCCCGCAGCTTTTGGCAGATTATCTACTTCGCCCCTATCCGGGCGCCCCGGGCCTTGTCTTTGCGCCCCTGGCCGGGGGCCCCGGGCCTATCTTCTATGGACGCGTCGAGGGGGGCGCAACCCCCCATTCGATGGAACTCATTGAAAATCAGCGCCGAGGAGGGGCGCTGTTCAAGTGCGTTATCGTGGAGTTGGGCCGCAATATGACGGCGAATCGGCGCGAGCAGCAACTGCAACACTACGAACGGGTATTGGTATTATATCAACGACGACCGCGACTTGCATTTGATGCGCCGCGTCGTCGGCGACGCGCGTGATCATCACCTACCACGCCGAGGCGGGGGTACTTGCACACGTACCCGTACCTAAACCGCGTATGTCTTATCAATAATAACGCATGTTTGAATACCAACATTTAATAGGGTTTTCAAGATGAGAGAAATTATTACGGCGTAATTACTTGGGCTAACGCGAAATATAAAAAAAGTTTTTCTAATCTATATATATCATATACCTTCACATGAGCCAAGAGAAAGAGGGCTAGCCAATGTACATGTACGACTCGGTTTGTTGCCCAAACCGTGGTCGTCCGCCACTACATGTACATCAAATGTGGCGGCGGCGCTCGTTGCTACGCAGGTGCAGCATCCAAGTCTTACCATTCCTCACCGTCACTACGTGCTCTCTTTCTATAGAGATAAGGCGAAAGCCCAATACCGGGCAAGGTCGTTGGACGTCTCGCGCGTGACGCGTGGGCCCAACCTCCCGAATTTCTTTTTTCCGTACGTCCGTCAGCAGTTGCGCATGCTGACAGCACAACTCAATAAGTAGCGTAGCATTGCATGAACATACTTCCAAGCAACAGATAAGAAAGTGCGCCGTTGACCATTTGTTGACCAAGACGCCCCGGCAAGTAGTCGTCGCTAGTAAGCAACGACATGGGAACATCGAGCCCGGGAAATATGCGGCGCAATTTCAACGGATGTGCACCTTGTATATGCGTATTCACACGCCAGTGCGCCCCCCCCCGTTCTCTAGCTTGGGCATGTATGCACCATGTCCACACACGGCGAGTGCGCCGGTGTGGGTGGCTGGCTGGGGTTGGGTGTGGGTGGATTTTATCACGAAGGATATACTGGCGGTCCCGCCGACTACAATAGTTAAGTACTTTTTAGGTACAAACATTTGCCTTTTGCGGGTGAGCCGCTCATGGCAGCTCGCCGAACACAGTTGGCCGCGTGTGAGTGACTTGAGGCGGGGGCCCATATCATTTTGAACCATGCATACACGGTCAGAGTGTAAGATAACTAACTTACGCTCAGTTATTGCCACATGCACACAGAAGGACAGTCACGAGGACAACATGCCCAAGGCGTGGTGTCGGGACAAAGGAAGTGGAGAGCCGTAGGCTAGCGACAGTTTTGTATCCAAAACAAACATTGTATCGGATTGTCCGATCCAAACATGTGCTACACATATCTAAAATAGCTTACAATAGCTATATGTAATAGTAACTAGTGACCATTACTTACAACAGTCTACCCCTCGTCTTTCGCAGCGTAGAGGGTCTCCTCGACATCTTGAAGTTGGGCGTGGCCGTCGTCCTATAGGTAGTCTAGGGCGGCAAGGAGAAGATCTTTGGCTTGATAGTTGTGGAGGCCTTGGAGTTTAGGGCCCGATAACAAAATATGATTCCCCCCTTTCTCGGCGTCACTCAAGTGGGGGTATGCTCTTTGAATCGAATTCTCGCACGGACTGCCTTCGCTTTCAGTTAGGACCCGGCTGTGGTCTTGGGAGTGTTTTTGTCGGTGCAGAAGTTTTTTAGCCACCGGTCTGCTCTGGTCGGGGGGTGGGGAGTGATGGCTTCCTTATGGTGTCTTGGGCGCAAGGGGGTTGGGCCGAGAGCAAATTCTGGCGTTATCGGGAAGTAGCTTGACTCCCCATCTCCCCAACGTCTGACCGTCTATTAGCCTCCTCGATAATTTTGTTAGTCGTGGTGGACACAGCTATGATGAGCGCAATCATGGGGCGTGTTAATTTGTTTTATTTAAGTACCACCGCGTCGGGTGTTGAAGTCCCATAAACTTCGCAAGGGATAACTAGGTGAGGAGGTTGCGCGAGGGGTCGGGGCACGACATGATTGTTGAGGTGTCTCGCGCGGTTGGAGAACTCCGTGTAGGCGGTGAGGGACGGGTGGGCTTGCGGGGCAAAGGTGAGACTCGTATTGTCTAGGCCCACGTATCGGGAGGCTTGGCTAGGGTCTGGGGATCAGCAGCCGCACGAGTGTCGGTCTGGGGCTGCGTAGGGGTTGTCTTGTTGGGCTGGGAGTTTCGTTGGTGCAGTTCATATACGTGGGTTTGTCTTCTGCGGCGGTGGCAGGATTGATGGTGTGTGTGATGCGGAGGGCGAGTGCATGTGAGCGGTTAAATTCGAGTAGGGGAGCGCGCGCTATCCATAAGGTACTTAGGTACTCCGTCGGAGTTGAAATCCGGCAGGTAGTGTTTCCGGGAGAAAGGCATGTATGGACAAGAGTATGGGGCTTTTGGTGCAGCGAGCAGGTAATTCTGTGGTTTCGTGTGAGTGTGTCCTTGAGACTCGAGCTACTAGCCGGGGGACGGCCGGGGAGTGCCAGAATTGCTGCGGATCGAGGCGATATTGGGCGGGCGAAGGTCGGGGAAGTTCGGCCTGAGAGAGGAGGAGTCGAGGAAGCGTTTGGAGCCGGGCATGAGTAGGAGGAGTGGTCGGCGGGCGGCGATAAGGGATTAAGGGTTGTAGAGCGGGTTGGTTATCATGTATCATGCCTCGCATTAAGTTGCGTAATATGCATGGATTGTTGTGAATCAGCCGAGTCCTTGGCAAGATTATCACACATGCTCTCGAGTGTTGTGGGTGCAGAGGTGTGTGTGTGTGTGTGTGTGTGTGTGTGTGTGTGTGTGTGTGTGATTGTGTGTTTGTGTGTTTGTGATTGTGTGTGTGTGACACCCTCTCCCCCTTTCTATTCACCCTCTTCCTTGAACCCTTCCTTCGATGGCTCACGGTGGGAAGCCGGGGCTACCGCCCAGGCCCCCCCACCACTAACGTCGACCCCACAAAACCCACAGCCACATACCCAGGACACGGCTTCGCTGACGACCTCAGCCTCGCCACGGGCTCGACCCCCAACATGACCATCCAACTCCGGAAACTCTCCCTCTTCAGCGCCTACACGGGCATGACCGTCAACATCCGAAAATGCTGCATCACCGGCGCCCTCTGGCGCACAGGCAACGCCCTCACCGTGGCCAGCACTGCCCTCCTCGCATCCCGCCTGCAAACCCAGTTCATCACCATCAACTCCACCCCGGCCCCCATCCCCTCCATTGGCCCCTCGGACACATACCGCGTCCTCGGGGTTGAGCTTAACACCTCCCTCACCTTCACCAAGCACTGGCACGAACTCAAACGTACTACCGCATCCCTCATCACCGCCCTCTCCACCTCCCCACTAACACAATCCCGCAGAATAAGGGTCATCCGTGGACTCCTTATCGGAAAACACTTCACCCTCCAGCTCGGCCTCTTCACCGACTCCCAACTCGACACTCTCGAAGGCCATATCTATCGCGCACTCCGCTCCGCCGTCTCCTCGGTACGCAACCTTCCTTGCACCGCCCTCGATCGCCCTCCCTCCGACCTCGGCTACGGCCTCCCCTCCCTCAAAGCCCACGCCGCACAACTCACAGTTTGCCACCTACATAAAATCATGAACAACTCAGGATATCGAGGCCACATGGCCCGCGCACACATCCGCACCTTATCCACCACATACTCCCACTGGCCCTCGGAATCCATAATGTCAACATGTTACACCCCACCCACACTCAAATGCTTAGTCAGAGCTTAGCGCGATGCGGGCACCCTATTCCACAACATCCCTCCACTCTCCCTCACCAACCCTATCGCCTCCACACTCCGCGCCCACTTCACCACCCAAGACAACGCCTTCCTCGCCTCACTCCGGGACAAAGCCACACACATCACCGACCCTCACACATATAAGCAAGCCTATTGTGACTTCTCTCCCCGCAAAACACACGCCTCCCTCCTCCCCTGCCTCATCCCCCTCTGGAAAAATGACATCACCACATGGCCACAAGTCCTCCTCAGAGCCACCTCATCCTCCTTCATCCTCAAATCCTGCAAATCCATCTCCACACTCACGGGGTCCACCACCCCACTCTCAGTCCCCATCCGCCTTCTCGCCGCAATCCTCACCGAACCCTCCAACACTATCCACAACCGCCTTCCCATCACACAACTCACTCCCAAGCAAGCATCCCCCTCCACCACTATCCACCCCTCATGGATTCCCCTCCTCTCCCCACACCTCCCTCGCTCACCCCCCACCCTCTCATCCGGCATCTGCACCTCGCGTACCATTCACCCCACCCCCACCGCACCCACCACACACTTAGACACAGAATACCTCACCAGTCAGACCACCACTACCCCCCCTGCGACGTTATTCGCATCATTTCCAAACACAAAGACACAGAATACGGCCAATCACAGTACATGGTAGAATGGGCCCCGGAGCACCTCACGGAATGGGACATTCAGTTACAACTCGACGACGGCTTCCGCCTCACCTCCTCCACCCCCACATCGGTATCCCTCCCCACCCCCTCCCCCGCCGCCTGCTCCATCTGTCATGACCCACTGCACACAAAACCCACCTCCACCTGCTGCACATGCCCGCACTTTGCCATACATTCCCAATGCCGCCCAGCTCCGGGACCTGCCACATGACAGTGCGACTGGTGTGCTCGCGGCCAACAACACGACCTCACCCGCCTCCACGAAGTCCAGTGGGCCCCATGCCTACAACTACATGACACCATCAGTGAGACCCCCTCCGGCCCCACCGCCCTCACCGCATTTAACTCCGGCTTTGTCCCCTCCACCACACCCATTCCGCAAGAACCCGGACCCCCTCCTTGGTCACACCCCTTAATCACATTCAACCACTACCCCATCCACCCCGACCTCGACATACTCCCTACCGGTACATTCGCCATCCACGCACACCCATCACTCCACGATACCACCGTACTCTGCCCTCCCGACGGCCGCGCCGTCACCACCATTAACGCCCCCCGCGTCCGCCACCTCTTTCAACTCTTCCGCCAAGAACTCACACAGCTCACGTTCGAAGAGGAGGTCTACCACCTCCTCACTCGCCTAGGTTCCCGCTCAGCAATCAACTCACCCACACCCGCCACCACCACCCGTAATAGATGGGCCACCAGAGAAGACCTACTCACAGCCATCCGCCACACATTCCGCATCCATACAGAACTCTACTCCGACCCCCTCAATAAATCCCTACAATCCACCACATGTCACTCACTCTACCCCGAAGACATAGTCTTCTCATCCAGCGGCAGCAATGCCCCACACACATGGCAAGGCACCAACATCGCCCATTCCGAATACGACCACGAATGCATGCGCCGCGCCATGGAACACGCAATCACCAGCGCACACCTCAAAGCCCCACACACACCCAGCGCAACCATCCTCATCTTCCCCCGATGGGAACACACACCCTACCGCCACTCCAAATACATCAACTCCCCATACACCCACCACCTCTACACCCTTCCCAATGACGCAAACACCTTCCTCCCCCCCGACCAACACACTGGCAACCCCACTTCCACCCCATTCGGCACACAATGGATGGTAGACATCTACCTTGTAGCAAACCCCCTCGCTCTCTCCACCCTCCCATCACACACAGCCATGACCGCACTTCACAACACTCTCGAATCTATCTACGACACTCACCTCCCCAACCCCGCCATCATCATCTTTCCCCCTCACCTCTTTGACAACTACTCACCCCCCTCGGCAGGCATATACCACCTCCCCCCAAACCCAACTCACCCTATCACATATCCCCACCCGGACCGCATGCAACTAACATACCCCCCCCACCCCACCACCAGAGGCACTCTTGCTTGGAACTGGCAGGACTTTGTCTACACAGACGGCTCGAAAAAAGGAGCATCATCCCCTCTCGGAGCAGCAGCCACACACCCTGCCTCGGACACCCGAATAAAAATCCTGGTAACCTCTACCCCTCCCTCGCACACAATAAATCGAGCTGAACTTGCTGGCATAGATATAGGGCTCCAACTCGGCCGCACCCACCTCCCTACAGACAGTGCGTGCTCCCTCCGCCTCATACAAGGATACTTAAACTGCCCTTCCGCTTACAGACACAACATTCACCGCGACACGCTCCACTCCATCACACACACCCTCAAAACCTCCCTAGGTAACGACCTCGCAGACGCAC
This sequence comes from Tetraselmis chui, assembly GCA_026401115.1. Classification (NCBI taxonomy): domain Eukaryota; kingdom Viridiplantae; phylum Chlorophyta; class Chlorodendrophyceae; order Chlorodendrales; family Chlorodendraceae; genus Tetraselmis; species Tetraselmis chui. The sequence goes on along the minus strand of JAPMLY010001101.1, from coordinate 51,920 downwards.
TCGCCAACCAAGTCGCGGATGGACACCCACCCGACACCACATACACCACAGGTTCAGAGATCACGATAGGCCACTGGACCTGGCCATACACCCTCATTCCACAAACCCTAGTGCCTCGGGGATATGTGTATGATCTGATATGTCATACACCGGCGTGTATGATTACGCGTTTTCATAATTAGTACTTTTTCTATTAAATACCGCTATGTACAGTCAGTGAATATCTAAAGTAGCGGCAGACACGCCTAAGCTCAGTATCCTCTGCACCACCGACTTCGGCTACAGATCGAGCGACCATCCCTATCATAAGGTATGGTGCACCACGCCCGCTGAATATTGGGGAAGGGAAGGGTTCAAGATACTAGGGGTGCGGCCGTGGGGCGTATTTATTCCGTACGGACCCGCCTTATGTCACCAAAAGCTAGGAGGTCGAGTAGCATTTGGTGTTCGTAGCCAATCGTTGTCGTGCCGTGAGCGGGGCACTAATTGTAAAGTCCCACACTAAACGCACAGAAAGGAAGTACTCTGCAAGGTACCCTCGTCGAGGTTGCACTGGAGGTAGCATATTCGTTTGTTGTGACCGTTTTCGGAGCGCTCATTGTTGTTTAGGGTGTGGACGCGTTCTTCTTGGGATCTTTCGGATCGGCCGAATAACGGTCCGGATAGTAGTCACTTGTCCCGACGTTGGGTTGACACAACGTGATCCAGTAACACGTTGGAGACCAACGACTGGTATGCAATCTGAAAAGGCTCCTAAATAGTTCGGGTCGAATAGGGTTGGGTTTTTTGAATGTGAAACTCAATAAGCTCCAACAATAGGTGACGCATATGTTGTAGTCGTCGAGCACGAACATCTATTAAGCTTCCTCCATCGCATCACTATAGTCACTAACGCTACCTATCCACGGATTTTCTTCGAAACACTCACACAACACTGTTGAGATATAGCATAGGTATCGATATAGCATGGCACCTCAAAGTTAGAGATAGGGGTTGACGTAGTCCACGCCAAGGCCGCCAGGCCTCCTGAGCTTATAGTGGACGTAACACAACATAACTCTTATGCGCCGTTTGCACTTGCATGTTGTCACTAATTTTACTGTTGTCACTTATCATGTTGTCACTTGTCAGCCTGCTGACACTAGTTTTAAAGTGATCCATTGCAGTGCTAAGGTAAACCATGGTCTCTGCTTCTGGTGAAGATTTCTAATGGGAGGAAGGCCTTGGGAAAGAGGTTGTGCGTACTTCACGATTTCGGTGAAGTAGCTATTTTGCGACGGGACACATCGAGGGATGTGCAGCAAGAAGGTAAGTGCCTATTTCACATTCAATAGAAACTAAATGACATTGACTTTTCTCAACTTCTTTTCCTTAAACACGCCCGAACCAAGCATTCCGCAACATAGTCATGCGTGCATCTTGGACGTCATTTGCCATTCGGTGCACACGCCATGTTGAGCTACATGTTTTTATCCATGCATGGTTTATCCATTTGCATTTCTATGAATACCAATAAGCATCATTCAATCTATCCCCGAGGGCTAGTATTAGGTGATGAAGAATTGTTAAGCACGCAAGTCGGCGTGTATGCTCTCGTGGGAAAGCATGATACACAGCTTCAAGATGTCTACTCGTCCGTTTGTCACATGTAGGCTCTCCCCCCTCCCCCCCCCTCCCCCTCTCACCATTATATGTAGAGCGGCACGCATTCCAATTAGGCATTATCGCCACAATAATCATTTTAAACACCTCCCACATCACTAATATGTTTGGCTTGCATACTGCAACGGTGACTGCAACGGTGACAAGCACAGGTGGGAGCATCGCTACGTCAAGGAGATAGCCGTCTCGGGGATCCGATACGGTGTTTTTTTGAAGCGTGGTCGCCCTCGTCATTGGAAGACTCGCCATAACGAGGCTCCATAACGAGGTCGTCCCTGGTGTGGTCGGGTATGATTTCTGCGTTTGTAGGCCGTGACATTAAGTTCTAACTATAGCTAGCGAAAGCACCCCATCATGTAAGGTAGTTCGGTAGTGTGAGTTCGATAGTCCGCGGACCGGTATCACTCACTACCGACCCTCTGTAATAAATGGTACGAGTAACGCATCGTCCGTAAGTGCACATGGAATTTGCAAACCTAGTCGGGGGGATTGAAAGGGCATTCGCACTGCAACGCATTTTGTGTTGATGATCTGTGTGGGTCTGGGAGTTGCACTGCCAGCTTTGTCTAGTTTAGCGTAAAAGTTGCGTGCGGGATCGTGTTCTAGCGGCATGTCGACGCAATTGACCACCCCACACAGTAGCCGACAGACGCGCCGACCGTCTCATAGCTTTGGTTACGTTCTTGTCGTCACGCACCACCTTTCAGATGTAAAAGGGGGTATATGCGGGGAGAGAAAGATGCCTTTCGCGTCACGGTCGTTTTCGTGGTTGTGGTGATGTATGCCGACAAGCGATCAGACCAAATCAGCCGTTCGAACAGCTTCCGCCCCCTCCTAGGTCGTGAGCCGACAGAGTTAAGCTAAGGACACTTTGGGGTACACGCCCCTGAAGTTTGACAAAGTACTAACTTTTCCTCGCGTGGGGGTGACCAGTTTTTTACGAGTCTCTGGTGTATGACTAATCATACAAATGTAGTACTTATCATACACATATCCCCGAGGCACTAGGGGAACCCATACCCTACAAATACACTAACCTCAAAGCTGACTCACACACCTACAGCACCAAAAACACACACACACCCCTCTCGCAATCAACCAAACACGGAGCCCTCCTCGCCCGCGCCGCGGAGGACGGCGCAGACTTCTCTTTCCACAAAAAGCACTCAACCCTCACAAATATTCAGTTCACCCACAAGCAAGAATTCATGTGGGGCGTCCACAACACCCGCCTTCTTACTCACAACCCCACCCTGCGCTGTCCACTATGTGGCCAATTCACTAGCGACGGCCACATGGCCGGTAACTGCCCCACCATGCATGGCCTAAGACAAGACCGACACAACAACGCGTTGCAACTCCTACTCTCCCTCATTGAACGCCACAACGGAGGACGCTGGGAAACCATCACTGCAGACTTCGGTAACAAACCCATAAAATCATTTGCTTCCCCCACTCCTGCCCACACTCCGCTTGACTGTCACCCGCCTCACCCCACCCACATGCCCACCCGCCTTGTTGCTACTGACGAAGGTCTCTCGCCCGAGTCCCTAACCTCGTGTCCCGCCGTCCTCCCACCTGAGATTCTCCCCCCCGCGCTACGACCCCCCGCACACAAACCCGACTTTATCCGCCTCCTCGAACCTCGCTTCGTCGGTCACACCAACGGTCGCCGCCGTTACGCATCCATAAAAAAGATTCAGATAGGGGAATGGAAGTACTGCACGGACAATAACCTCTCCCAAACAGCTCACCTCATACGTGCCAAAAACACTCCCCTCGCAGACGCCATCCGCAGCCACTGGCCAGGCACAGTGGTAGACATCCTTCCCATCGTTATGAGCCGCACAGGTACACCGCACTTCTCCACCATCACGAGTCTCACCTCCCTACTCACCGCCCGCACAGACCCTCCTGACAAACTCATCTCCAAAGCACGCCTCGACACGTCTCGCATACTTGCACAACTCCACACGCATACTGTCCAATGGCTACATCATCTCCTACTTATATACCGCATCAAATCCCGCACGACCTCCCGCCGCGCCTCTGCACATTGCCCCTTCGCACGCCCCTAAATGCACGCCGCCCTCGCCTCGTCTTGCACAACTCCCCGGGGGGGAGTAAAACCCCCGACCATCCCTAGAGAGGTTGGATTTAGGTGGTTAACGGTCTAGCCCTTACCTGTAAGTTCCCTATATGGCATAGTTGAGAGGGCCCATAGACAGCAGCCGGCGCATACGGCTTTTGGTGTAAAACCGGCGCATACGGTACATGTTGTAAACAAATTCAATTTCAATTTTAATAGTACATGTCTAGACCGGACATACCGATAACCAGTTTGATTCGGTACAGAGTAGTCGCTAGGCTACATCTCTCTCACTTCTGTTGTCCCGACACCACGACTCGGGCTGGTTGTCTATGTGATTGTCCTTTTTGCGTAGCTGTGACGGTAACTACGTGTGCGTTAGTTACCTTCCATATTGATCGTGTGTGCTCGGTTTAACATGATGTTCTGCAAAACCCTCGACCAATTTATAGCAAGTTATCAATACGTAAATTCAATGTATGATGCATATCATCATTTACAAGGTCAGCGGTGGAAACCAAAAACATAAAACAAGTACCGGGCCTTAGGAACAGTAAACGAGCCGATAAATGATAACCGGCAATACAATTTGAATTCAGGCGGCGTGGTTAGCTTGGATGGAAGAAATCTGTCGAAGTCAATGCACACACGCCTCCCCTCCCCTCCCCCCCCCCCCCCCACACACACACACCTACTCAGAGAAAAAGCACATTAACTTTGTTCAGCACTTAGACCAGGCCAAGAGCGAAGACGATCGGCGTTGCTCATTCGAGCTACCGATCCATCCCCGTTATGTGGTTCAGTAGTACTTAAGTAGTACTTTGGATCGCTTTACTGTCTTTAGTGACGGTAGGATACGTTTTAAATAGTATATTATTCTATATGTTTCTAGCGAGCCAATAACAATCAGCGCGACACTCCACTTGCTCTGGTCGTGGTTGCAACTCGTGCCCCACACTGGGTGGAGGACAAAGAAAAGGTAGTTTGAGACGCCCCGGGGCATCACGCCGAGTGGCCGTAGGGCAACATGCCGTCTCTTGCGAGTCACTGTTAGGAACGAGTGCGGTTCTTACCACTGCTTGTCGCTACCTACTGGCCGCCGCCGCCGTTCGCGATATGAAACCAAAATAGCACACAGTAGGACCACATGTTGACAACCCTAACGACGGTGAGGACCAGTCCTCCCATCATAGCACTCGGGACTCCCCACCCCCCCCCCGGATGCACTCTCGCTCGTACTCGAGCAAATGGTGCTGATAAACGCCCGTCAGGAGGCATAGGGGACAAAGACTGCCGCTCTGCGCCACCTCGACTCTCCGCGCGACGCACCTCATGTCCAGACCCAACCTTTTGTTTAGCTTCCACCCCCACAACCACACCCGTATTTCAACCCCACGAGTCCCCGCCCGTCCCACATTTCTCTCATGGCCAGCCCTACCAAGAACGCTCCCCTGGTGCCCCGCTAGCACTCTACGGCGGCCCAGAGTCTGCGACGGGCCATCCCCACAACCAAGGTAGCCATCCATCATTTCTTGTTGCTCCGTCTGCCTTCATCGCCCATCGTGGGGGCAACGGTGGACGTGGGGGCTGCCGTTCCACCATTGACATAGCGGTCATCGGCCGCGTTGTCGACGAGGCCACCGGTTTCGACAAGGAGTCACTCAACCGCCCCATGAAGATGACGGTTCCCACCATGGGACCCAACACTGACTTCAAGCAGTGGAAGAGGAACTTCCTCACCTTCTTGTCCATAAAAGCAGCGTACCTCATCCCACAGCTCGCTATATGGGAGTCATGAGTTTGGCTCCATGAAGCTACACATACGTACGCGTACGCCTTGCTGATGAACGACACTACCGAGAACAAGCGCGCTGACCATGCTGTCAAGTGCATCTCCGCTGCTTGCCCGGACTCCGCCACTGCCGCTTGGGATATCATGTGCGAACGTCTGGATGGTCGCTCTTTCGCACGCTCACTTTCGCTTCTTGACAACCTCATGCTTCGCAAGCGCCCGGGCCATTCGCTTATAAAATACGTCCACTTCATGCGTCAGACCTTTGACGACTACAACAAGACCTGCGAGATGACATAGATGGCTATGCTGCCATTCATCCTCACGACTTGGGACTCCTCATGCTCCGCGGCATCTCTAGCACCGGCCACTTCGGTCAGGCCAAACAGCTTGTCATCAACGCGTGCGACACCAACTACCTCCTCTCCGCGGACGAAGTGATGACCAACATCCTCCACCTTGCTCAAAACAGAGACGAGGATCTCCCGGCTCCGGCACTGCCAACCACCGATGGCCCCGCCCCTTCCATCTCTGCTTTTGTCGATGCTAGTCGCGGTTCCAACAGCGGACGTGGCAACAACCCACGTGGCACTCGCGACGGTCGTGGACTGCCCAACAAATGCAGCGCATGTGACAGTATGGACCACATCATGTCATCGTGCACAACATCGGATGACGCACTCGTGAAGTGGACCGTGGCCAAACGCAAGATGATCATCCAAAAGTATGGCACCCGTGGCGGCTATGCCTCTGCTCACGTTGCCATGTTGAGCGACGTCCTCATTGACGACCTTGGCGCTCTGCCCACCCTCGAGGAATGCACGGACGAATTTGATGACATTGAGGTGAGTGTCCCCTTCACCTTTGTCGCGTTCTCATCCTCCATCGCCCTTGGTCGTGACCTTTCCCTTTTTAGGGTGGTTGATTCCGCGTGCTCGATCAACTTAACCGCGTTTCGAAGTGACTTCGTTACGTTCGATCCGCCCTTCACTCTCTCTTGCGTTGGCGAGGTCGGTGTTGCCGTCAAGGGTAGTGGCACAGTGCCGATTTCCATTTTGTTGATGGCGTCTTGTTAGACCATTCACCACACAGTCCATGAGTTTTACACACTTGACCTCTCATCTCGCTCCGCTCAGCACATTGGTCGCCTTCTCAGTGTTATTTGGATGCTGTGGCATAGCGGTTGTGAATTCATTTATCCCAATGACTATGATAGTGGAATGATCATGGTGCCCACAAGAGTGAGTGCGCTAATGCCGTCCGGCAACAGTCTCTACCTCGCGCTCCACAAGCCAGAGTTTCTCCCAAGCCCCCCCCCCCCCATCGGATTCACGGCATAGTGTCGGTCCCCGTGTTGCCCTCACTGCCCAGCTCGACCCAGTATGTGGCACCGCCGGTTTGGACATCTTAATATGCACAGCTTGCTAGCCCACTACACCCACGGTGTCCCAACCAGCCAAGCGTTAGCCGGCTCTGTAAACAATGTTTCTTGCGATTCATGCTTGCTCCATAAGGCCTTTGCCGCACCGTGCAGCACCACTGCTTGTGTGAGGTCCTACTTTGGTTAGGCTAAGTTGGCAGCCTTAGACTAATAGTAACACCTAATCTATGGATTTAATTATACAGCGTAGAGAGAATTAACATTATTGTCTTAGGAATAGGGTTTCTTACAATCTGGGTGTGGCGTAATTGTGGTTGTTGAACGTGGTATGCACGGCTCGGTAAGGAAGACAGTTTAAGTTGCGGTGTGCCGGTTACATGTACGCTAACAACCACCTTGGGTGACGGCCGGTGTCGAGACAAGAGAAGTGGTGTTGACTAGAGCTGTTGGCTGTCTATAAGCTAGCTAGTGATATCGTGCATCATGCACTCTAGTTGATGTCATGTACATGAGGACTTCTAGCGGAGCATACATTAGCTCTCTATAACTAATCTACATAAGGAATCACTTACAACACTCCCCCTCAAGGTAGCTAAGGGATGTATTGTAGTCAGATGAAAGTGATTATTGTCCCCTTCTACGAGTTGTATCGTTGCATGGGTCCGGATGTACCCAAGATGGCGCTCCGGTGTTTCAAAAGTGCATGTCCAGGTAGTGGCTTGGTCAACATGTCCGTGACCATGTCACCAGTTGGTAAATACCGTAGCTTGATGGTTCCCACATGCACGTGGTCATAAGGTCATTCACAAAGTGGTACTTCAGGTCGATGTGCTTGGTCTTCTCGCTCACGATTGCATTCTGCGAATAGGCGATGCAGATCTAATTGTCTTCCGAGATGGTGGTCGTCCCGCTGACATGTCGACTGAAGATATATGATAGCATCAGTCAAATGTGAATTGCCTCCTTGGTGGCGTCCGCTGCCGAGTAGTACTCTGCTTCGCATGTGGACTGTGCGACGCATGACTGCTTGCGCGACTTATAGCTACCTGCACCCCTGCCCGGTGTAAACAAATACCCCGACCGTGAACGGCGTGTCTCGTTGTCATTGCCCCAATCCGCATCAGCAAAGCTTGTGAGATGGAGTGAGTAGTCCGTACCCCCCCCAACGTCAGGCTCATGCTGGGTGTGCCCTTGAGGTATCGCAACACCTTCTTCAGGGCTTGCATGTGGGCCACGCTAGGGTTTGCCTGCGCTGAGCCTCGTATGCTAAGCGTTGTCGAGATGTCCGGTCTAGTGTAGACAACGGCGTATTGTAGGCTGCCGAGCAGACTGGGGTATATGTCACGGTCCGTTCCCGTCCGCGGCACCGGCGTCTCCCTCGACATAGCAGCAAGGAACCCGGGGTCCATGGGCAGGCATGAGGGCTTGCACTCAACCATGTCGTGCTTCTCAAGGAGCTCGAGCACGTACTTCCCTTTATCGAGGCTGATGGTGCGTGCGACTCGGTCCCTTGTGATGTTCATGCCAATGATATCCGACAGCTCGTCTTGGTCTTTTATGTCAAACCTAGGGCGAACGAGGGCGGTGAATGCGACGCGCCACGCTGTGCTAGTGCACGCTACTAGGATGTCGTCGACATAGAGCGCAATGATAGCCAAGACCCCGTTGGACTCAAGAATCTAAATGCACGGGTCGGACATGAGCTGCCGCCAACCGTGGGAGACAAGCCTGTCGCGAAGGAGTTCATTAAACTCACGGGGCGACTGTTTCAAGCCGTACAAGCACCGACGTAGGTGGCACACGTTGGGTGTGCCGTCGTCGAACCCAAGGGGTTGTTTGATGTAGACATCCTCCTTAATGGGTGCGTACAAGAATGCCGTGTCGATGTCAAGACCGCCCAGCTCGAGATCGTGTGCCGCTGCGATATTGAAGAAGACGCGGAGGCTGGCGAGGCGGATGACAGTCGAGAAGGTCTCCGTGTAGTCGATTCCCTCGCGTTGGCTGCAACCTTTGGCGACAAACCGGGCCTTGTACCGAGAGACGGCCCCAAAGGCGTATGTCTTTGCCTTGTAAACCCACATGCTATTGACATCTCGGCGTTCAGCAGGCAGGGGAATTAGGTCCCATGTGTGGTTAGATGTGAGTGAGTCGAACTCTAGCTGCATGGCCTTCTGCCACTCCGCGGACTGTGGGCTCATCAAAGCGGCATGGTAGGATGCCGGATCGACACATACACTCGCGGACACAAGATCTACGTCCATGACGGATCCTTTCGTGGACGTGTGTCGCGGGTGAGCAACCATCATGGAAAACTCTGGGAGTGGCACGATGTCTTCCACGTGGTAAGATAGATCAGACGAGCATGCGTCAGTTACACATAGGCGTGGCACTGTGGACACGTGAGCGACGTAGTCCTCAAAGTAAGCAAGAGCCACGCGAACACGAGTGGGTCGAGGAGAGTCAAGCGAGGTGTCAATTGGGTCCACGTCATCCTTGCTCATCTCAGCGGGTGGGGACATGTGGGGTGCATCAGGCGCATCGTCTACGTCGAAAGACACATCGATCGATGAGTCAACATGATGCGTGGCGCCAAAGCCGGGCACGGATTCCTGGAACTTGACATGAACCGAGGTAATGATGCGCCGCGCAGCAGGGTTTTACACGCGATAGCCATGCAAGTTCTTGGAGTACCCCACCATCACCCCACGGAAGGCTTTTAGGCCAAGTTCCGTCTGAGGTTGTCAGGCACCTTGGCAAAGACCGCGCATCCAAACACTCGGAAGGTTGATGCATCGGGCACGGTACATGTGAGGAGTGTGAGGGGAACCCCTCCAGATGGACCATCTACTTTGCTGAAGGTGCGGTTGCGCACGTGTACCACTGTGCTTGTGGTACAAGACCACATGCTGTGTGTCGGACGCTTCAAACACAGAGTCAGAGTCGAGCTTTATCAATGGGGCAAACGCATGTTGGTGAGAGTGGCACTTGGCGTGAGTGTTGCGAGCGTCCAACATGATTGTCTCCTGCTTGGAGCATGTTTCATCCTTTGATTTCAAGAAGCGAACCCATATGAAGTTAGTGTAGTGATCGATAACCAACAGACAATAGCGCAGTCCGTAAGGGGAGGGTACGTGCAAAGAACCCCAAAGATCACATGAGAACTTCTCAAGTGGTGGAACATGCTTTTGTGATGCAGTGCGATTTCGCGGAGCTAAGGTAGCCTTTTTCAGATTGCAAGACTCACATGAGAGATCAATTACAAAGCTAGGCATGGACGGCACCGAGGTGGTATTGTTCGAATGTTGTGCTTGAAGGCTATGCATATGTAAATGTCCCTTACGGCTATGCCACAAGGCGGGGTCACACTCAGCAGCAAGAGCAACCGACCGTCCACTACGACTGTCTACGTTGTGCGAGGGCAGCCCCGCAGAGTCGTGTGTCAAGGGGAGGAGGTAGAGGCCATTCCCCGACGGCACTAGAATCCCCATTCCTGTGGTGACAAGCAGCATGCCACTACCAGAATTAGTTGGAAACGAAAATTGGCAGCCAGAATAATTCTGCATCCAGCTGACATTCAGCGGACGACTGATTTTCTGTGCCGACCGCGAGGATAAGTCATGCGTGTACAGTGCGTGAACGTGTCGAACAACGGTTGGACTAGACACGAGGCAGATTGGAATGCGAACGAGGCCGCTGCCCTTAACCGAGACATCAACACCACCGACGGTGCTATGCCGAGATAAGGGATTAAACTCGGAGAAATCATACCGAAATGCAGTCAGATTGACTGAGCAGGCAAAGTCAACTACCCAGTAATCGGAGAGGTCAGCGACTGAGGACGCAAGGGACGTGAAAGCAACTCAGGTGAAAGAGACACTCACCACTGTGTCGTCGTACTCATCCTCCATGTCGTACTCCAGAGGGCATTCGGTGCCATCCTCCAGTGGAGCAGAGGAAGCCGCTATGACACTCATGTGTGCCGTTGGAGGCGTCTGGCCCGCGTACTTCTCCGCAATGTGCTTGCGCTTGGCGAATGTCCAGCGGAGGACGTCCGCATCGGGTGCCCTGCATGTGGATCAGACGTGATTCGGGTCACCGCACGCACCGCACTTCATTGGAAACTTGGATCTGTCCGGGCGTTTATTAGCAGTCCAGCCTCCAAGTCCGCGACCCCCTTGGCGCTTGCGATTAGCAAGAAACGTATTGATAGGTTGTCCGGATGTAGCACTGTCAGGGAGGACAGGGTCCTCCGCATCCAGATTATGAGTTTGGTGGATTATGCTCCCCATAACCCTATCGGCCGACAGGATGATGTCAGTGTCGAAAGCATTAATAACGCATTGCTTCGCTTGCCCGCACGGTCCAACATTGGATAGCCCACGAATCATGACCAACGCGAGAACGTGTGGGTGAATCGCTGTTGACCCGTCCTTCAGCTGCAGGCACTCGTTCATGTCGTCAAATAAATGATGTTTGACGGCGTGGACGTATGCAAACACAGATTGGCCAAATGCTTGCCGGAACATCATACGGTCCAGGAGTGACAGCGTGCGCGAGATGGATTGTGCATCCAGTCTCTCGCACATTATTTCCCAAGCACATGTTGTCTCGCGTATCCGTCAGGTGGAGGGCTTCATAGCCTGTTGAACGTGGTATGCACGGCTCGGTAAGGAAGACATTTTAAGTTGCGGTGTGCCGGTTACATGTACGCTAACAACCAACCTTGGGTGACGGCAAGTGTCGAGACAAGAGAAGTGCTGTTGACAAGAGATGTTGGCTGTCTATATGCTAGCTAGTGATATCGTGCATCATGCACTCTAGTTAATGTCATGCAGTCATGTACATAAGGACATCTAGCATAGCATACATTAGCTCTCTGTAACTAATCTACATAAGAAATTACTTACAACAGTGGTATGTACCGGTATGGGTTTCTCTCATGGCCAATAAGTCCCCGTCTTTAAAAATCCACGCCTTAGGTGCTCTAGAAACAGCCTTAGAACCTATGGCTTGTGCTGCCTTCTAACTAAATCAAACAATTACTAGCGATACATATTATCTGAGATTGAGGGACGGTTGACTTGGAGTGTAAGCACCCTAGCGCGCGAATCGCTGGCCTTCGAAGCTTTCGCATCGCCGGGCGTGAATATATGGCGGGGAGCTTTCAAAGTACCCTACCACGGGCCTTGGTTTGGCATGTGGCACATGGCACGGCACCATGCCATCATGGGGCATGAAATGGGTAACGCCGTGAATAGACGAAACATAGAGCGCTGATGGTTGAGCGTATTGGCGGAGCGGGTGTGCGGGTACCACCTGTCCAAGGGTTGCTAGGCCCGCGCGGATGTGGCAGATTTTGAAACCCATAAACTTTAGTTGGATGTACGAGGGGCTGGATGGCATCGACGGCATATTTGACCGGCCAGTAGGCGTAAGTAAAGTTGGAAACTTATATTTACTTGGGGGAAGAGCTTCCATTTGCAACTTAGTTTGCTCGAATCGGACACCGTACGGCAAAGTTAGGCTTTTTAAGCCTCCCAAGCTGTGGGTTTCCGGCCCCTATCCCACCCACGTCAAGCATCTTAACGGCACATGCCATCACACTCACGTGCTCCCATGTTTGCGGACAACATGCTGGGATCATAAAAACCGCGTGTTGTGTCGCCGATTTCGGGAGTATTCACGAGTCAAAGTGTGGAAAATCCGAATTCCAGGGCGTCCGAATCACGGTATGCCCAGAAATCGGGGTTGACCCGCTCACCCGCAAACCCTGATACGTCAGTTTGTAGCCGTGACGGGCCCCATTGAATTGAAATTGAAATTTGAAATTGTTTACAACATGTACCGCATGCGCCGGTTTACAACATGTACCGTATGCGCAGGTTGCTGCCTCTAGGCCCTCCCAACTATGCCATACAGGTAGCTTACAAGTCATGGCTAGACCGTTAACCACATAAATCCAACCTCTCCAAGGGGGTTCGGGGGTTTTACCCCCTACCCCCCCCCCCCCCCCGGGGAGGGTGCGATACGAGGTGATGGCAGCGTGCATTTAGGGGCGTGCGAAGGTGCAGTGTGTGGAGGCTTGGCGAGAGGTCGTGCGGGATTTGATGCGGTATACAAGTAGGAGATGGTGTAGCCATTGGACAGAGTGCGTGTGGAGTTGTGTAAGTATGCGAGATGTGTCGAGTCGTGCTTTGGAGATGAGTTTGTCAGGAGGGTCAATGCGGAGGGTGAGTAGAGAGGTGAGGCTTGCGATGGTGGATGAGAGCGGTTCACCCGTGCGGCTCATGACGATGGGGAGGATGTCGACTGCGGTACGTGGCCAATGGCTGCGGGTGGCATTTGCGAAGGGTGTGTATTTGGCACGAATCAAGTGGGCTGTGTGGGAGAGGTTGTGGTCCGTGCAGTACTTCCACTCCCCTATCTGAATCTTTTTAACTGATGAGTATCGGCGGCGACCGTTTGTGTGACCGACGAATCGAGGTTCGATAAGGCGGATAAAGTCGGGTTTGTGCGCCGGGGGTCGTAGCGCGGGGGGGAGAATCTCGAGGGGGAGGATGGTTGGGCACGAGGTTAGGGAGTCGGGAGAGAGACCTTCGTCAGCAACAACAAGGCGGGTGGGCATATGGGTGGGGTGAGGGGGTGGCAGTCAAGAGGGGTGTGGGTGGGTGTGGGGGATGTGAATGATTTGATGGGTTTGTTACCGAAGTCTGCAGTGATGGTCTCCCATCGACCGCCGTTGTGGCGTTCCATGAGGGAGAGTAGGAGTTGTAGCGCGTTGTTGTGGCGGTCTTGTCTTAGGCCGGACATGGTGGGGCAGTTACCGGCCACGTGGTCGTTGTTAGTGAATTGGCCACACATGGGGCAGCGCAGGGTGGGGTCGTGTGAGGAGGCGGGTGTTGTGGACTCCCCACATGAATTCTTGCTTGTGGGTGAATTGGATGTTGGTGAGTGTTGTGTGTTTTTTGTTGAAAGTGAAGTCGGCGCCGTCCTCCGCTGCGCGGGCGAGGAGGGCACCGTGCTTGGATGTTTGTGGGAGGGGTGTGTGAGTGTGCTTGGTGCTGTGGGTGTGAGCGTCAGTTTTAAGGTTTGTGTATTTGTAGGGTATGGGTTCCCCTAGGGTTTGTGGAATGAGGGTGTATGGCTAGGTCCAATGGGCGCCCGCCGACGGCGCAGCGGCGGCGGCCCCGGAGAGGGGTGCGACCGTAGGCCCGTCGGCACCTACCTCTACCTCCACGCGGTGGGCGCTAGTAACCCTGTAGCCGTGCCATGCCTGGCACGGTAGGGGGCTAAACGAGGTACCGACAGCTGCGATCCGAGGGATCAGCTGCTGTCGGGAAACCCGGTACGGAGGGTTTTGGAAAAACATAATATCCGTACACCAACACAGGGATCTCCCGCTCGGGCTGTCCGATATGTTCTTTCAGCGACTAAATACTCACAGATACTCTCCCGCCCTGCCGGGTACGAGGACTGCGGAATGTTTTTTGGCAAGGAAGGGTACGGACGGATCAGTGGTGGGACGAGGGTGTTGGAGCTGGCGGCGGACAAATGGGAAGCAGCGCTAGGGCACGACGCTCGCTAGCAGCCGCCAGCCCTGCGAAACCTTTTGGTCTCCCGTGGGGGAGAGGCCCGAAGATACGCAGGACGGAGGCGGGTCGCAGCCGGAGGAGCGGCACGGTCTGGCGGCGGAGGTCGGAAGGATCATCCGCCGCCGGAAAAACCCGGTACGGGGGGCTTTCGGTTAAATATTCCCGTACCCACCATCTTTTGAGGATAGCCGATCCCTGGGCACTATCCGTTCCCCTCCCCTAGTCGGTACCCGGTTATCGACAGGCTGCCTCATGCAGTGTGCCCAGGGTTATCGCAACGGCACACTGCTCGTATAGGCGGCCCCCTAACAACGTACATCACCGGGGGAGGGTGCGGCCAGCACAGCGCGATCAGATGGGTGGTGGAAACAAACGGCAAACGGACAGGGGACATGAGACATCTGGCTCGGAGGCAGGAGAGCCAGCCGGACACCGTCTGCAGCCTATCTATTTTCTCCTCCCAGCCCCGGCAGGAGGGGAGAAGACTAGACTTGGTGGAGAGTCGCGCCGAGCAGAGCGACTACTATCTCCGATATCTCGGACGGGGTCGAGCACGGATCGAGACGAGTCCGACGACGACCAGAGCGAGGGGGGTTTTCCATTTGCCTTTCCCCCTACCTCCGGCAGGATCGGAGTCGCACAGGAGCCGAGGTCAGGCAGGTTCGACTCGACCAGCTCATGCTGACCAGCCTTGCTGATTTAGCGACCCCGCCGCGGCTAGAGCAGGCCGCGTATCGTGGAGAATAACGACATCTTATATTTCATACTATTTCCAAAGAAAAATACGTATAGATCAGAAAATAATAAATACCTTGATACGGGTATGTTTTAGACGGTATCGTTACTCCCATTGGAGAGGTTGGGATTAGTGGTTCACGGTCTACCTCACGCTTGTAAGTCCAGCTAGGCATAGCATGAGGGGGGGCCAGAGACTCCAGCCGGTTTTTACTTGTACTGGAGTGTTTAATTTCAAATTTCAATTAGGTCCAATGGCCTATCGACTCGTATGAACCAGTGGTGTTTGTTGTGTCTGGTGGGTGTCCATATGCAGCATGGTTAGCTAGTGTGTCCGCGAGGTCGTTTCCAAGTGATTGGTTGTGTGCTTTAATTTTGCCGAAGTGTGTGCGGATGCATGCGTTGCCGCGGATTTTGAGGGTGTGTGTGATGGAGAGGAGCGTGTCGCGGCGGATGTTGTGTTTGTAGGCGGAAGGGCAGTTTATTTATGTAGCTTTGTATGAGGCGGAGGGAGCACGCACTGTCTGTAAGGAGGTGGATGTGGCCTAGTTGGAGGCCTATGTCTATGCCTGCTAATTCGGCGCGATTGATGGTGTGTGAGGGAGGGGTAGAGGTCACCAGAATTTTGATGCGGGTGTCCGAGGCGGGGTGGGTGGCGGCAACTCCGAGGGGGGAGGAGCCTCCCATTTTGGAGCCATCTGTGTATACGAAGTCATGCGAGTTCCATGCAAGAATTCCTCTGGTGGGGGAGTATGTTATTTGCATGCGTTCTTGGAGGGGATAAGTAAGGGGGTGGGAGGGGTTGGGGAGGAGATGGTAGATGCCTGAAATTCAAATTGAAATTTGAAATTGTTTACAACATGTACCGCATGCGCCGGTTTACAACATGTACCGTATGCGCAGGTTGTTGTCTCTAGGCCCTCCCAACTATGCCATACAGGTAGCTTACAAGTCATGGCTAGACCGTTAACCACATAAATCCAACCTCTCCAAGGGTGTTCGGGGGTTTTACCCCCCCCCCCCCCCCCCCCCCCCCCCCCCCGGGGAGGGTGCGATGCAGGGTGAAGACGGTGTGCAATCAGGGACGTGCGAAGGTGCAGTGTGTGGAGGCTTGGCGAGATGTCGTGCGGGATTTGATGCGGTATACAAATAGGAGATGGTGTAGCATTGGACAGTGTGCGTGTGGAGTTGTGTAAGTATGCGAGATGTGTCGAGTTGTGCTTCGGAGATGAGTTTGTCAGGAGGGTCAATGTGACGAGTACATTTATGCAACAGTACATTGCAGGACATTGTACATGTAATCGTTACTAATTCCAATTCGTGCTTTTCCAACGGACGGACGTACACACGTGGGTACGTCGCTACTGCAATATTCATAAGGGTGCTGAAGCATACTGTACGACCAGTACCTCCCGGTACGTACATGTACGCACAGTTAATCTAACTAGCCAGATGACGCGCCTAAGCGAGTTCTCTGATTGCAAAAGGAGCCGCTTCGTGAATCTCAATGCTAGGCAGGCCGCGTCTCTAGACAGGTGACGACGGTTAGATAGCCCTAATGCCTGACACGTAAGCGAATCAAACATGCGTAAGCTATCTGGGCAGAGACCTATTTAAGCCCAGTGCAGTAGAGGGAGGTGACAGAACCATTTAACAATTCCATTGTTCACTTACAACATATAATGCTAAAGTACAACAGTGAAACATCCTTTCGACATCATCTCACGACAACATAATTTTGCCATCATGCAACGTCAGAACTAGACAGATCAGAACTGATTTGTGCTAGCATTTAGCTTGAGGAAGCTAACCGCCACACTGGTTTCGGAGCTCTTTGGTCGACGCACGTTCTCGCTACCACTTGATTCGCTCGACGTTGCTTGATTAACTCGAAATGGCTTCTGTTGGACCTTGACGGTACGTGGTGGTCGTGATTCACGTTGGAGGGACTAAACTGTCGAACGTTAAGCTTGTATTACAACGTGAGCCTCGTACCGGTAAAACTTGGTTCCCGGCTGGCTTTGTCACAACTAACGAAGAGCCTGTTGATGCTGCCGTTCGTGAGTTACACGAGGAAACCGGCCTTACTTTGACTCCGGATGATTTGACGTTGTTGAATGTCGCACATGTTCGTGTTGCATTACCTGAAGGACAACATCTTGTTTACGTGTACTCGGCTTGTGTTCCCGTTCCGTTTGTTACGAGCCACTTACGCACTCATGCTCAGCTTGAGCATGCTGTTACTGCTTAGTCTACGATTAATCTTGATGGCACTTACGTCGTCCCGGAAACGCTTGATATCGGTGGTCTGGTTGTCTGAATCTTACGCCCGCCAAGACGGGGCTACTTCCCGCTGTGAAACATAAGAGCGACTTACTTCACTTTGGTTACGTGACTCAATGGGAGACTTTTCGTCGTGCGGTCTATACATCTCATGCACTCTTCCATGACAACACGACTATTCCAAGACAGTTCTTCATGTACCCCCGGTTTTCGTCGGTCGACTCTGGTCATGTCTGGCTACTGATTCGTGGACACATAAGTCGGTTGTGTGGTTAAACTCCGACGGATTTACGTGTGGGAATGCCGATGCCTACTCGGAACCTGGCTGGACTACTTGTGACCCTTACGGAGACGCAACGCAAGGCCGCGATTAACTCCACGTTTCAGTCTGGTGGCAATGCTCGTGAATTGGAGGGTTGGCTCGAGGCGCAACCTCAGCGTTTTCTCTTACTCGGCATTACGGCTGACTCGTACGACTCGGTTATCTAGGTTACGTCACAGTTCTCAGGACATCTGAATGGGTGGTGGCTGAACCGGAAAAACCAAGTTGCTATCCCATCTACGTTTGACCTACTTGTCGCGGAGTTACGCAAGACAACGTTTCTCCCGAACATCCAAGATGACGCGATTAACGCTTTGCTTAACCTTACGCAAGGCAGCATGATGAGTTACGTTGTCTATACCAAGTAGTACAATGACTTCTTACGTCGGTCACGCCAAAATCTGACAGCCGATGTGCAGTGCGTGCGCTTTATCAACGGACTAGCGAACGCTACGTTGAAGAATCAAGCGAAGTCACACCGGGCTCAAAAGGGTTACAACGTCACTCTGGTGCAGCTGCAAAATTTCCTGAATTACGTCGTAACATATTCACCGGAACTCAGTAGCATGCGGTCTTCAGCTAGCCCGTCTGCTCAACCCACAAGGAAGCGCAAATCTGACGATCCACTCGTCGGAGCCTCTAAGATCTGGAAACGCAATGGTGGTGGCCGTGGTCGAGGCCGTGGACGTGGAAGCAATCAAGGTGGTGGTCGAGGTCAAACATCTTCAAACACTAGCCGTATTGACTTCAGCGCAATCGCTAATGCAATGACATCCGAGAGGCGCAAGAGGCACATGGAGGAAGGTCTCTGCTTCAAGTCCCACAAGAAGGGACACCGCTTGTTTCAGTGCCCTGAACTGAAGGGCAAGGCACCTATGGACGCACCGCAATGTAAGAAGCAATGATGGTGGCAAGGGTGTTCGCCCAGCGAACTGGAGCTGCCGGCTACATTTACTCTTCGTCGTGAAACATTGTTAGCGACAGAGGTCGTCGACGCGCCTTCGACATCTCCATCGACTATAGTCGCGACACCTGCAACTTTAGGAGCAGGTCGTCATCGTCAAACAAAGCAGAAACAGAGTCGTAAAACTGTAACCGGACGTTCGATTGATTGGAAACTGGTTGACTCTGTTTTTTACCCTCTACATGCACGATTCAACTTCACACTGGAAGGATGTGCAGATGATGAAGGTCTAAACTCGCACGGTAACTTACCTCACTGTTCGCCGAGTGACTCGATTCTTGAGAGGGACTTGACAGGAAAACGGGTGTTCATTAATCCACCATGGAAGTTGACAATGCAGATAGCACAGCATTTTGAGAATTGTCGTCGAACATCTCCGACATCTACAATGGCAGTTTTTGTGCTACCAAAATGGGCAAAATTCACTCAACAGACTAAGCACTGGAAACTCTACCAAGAATTCCCAGCGAGGACACAACTTTTTACTCGCCAATCACAGGAGAACCCAGCGCAACATGAGGTGGTTGCTCCAGCTCCTTGGCATGTACAGCTGTGGTTAGTCGACGCAGATTGTGCGTTTTACGACTCAACACCACCTACAACATCAGACCAACCCACCTCGGTACATGTACCTCCTGGCGACGCGGAACAGTCCATCGCTACGCTGCGACAATTTTCTCCGCCGGCTACAGCCATGCTGACTGACCTCACGGAAGCTCGACCGTTAATTCGAACCGAGTTTACTATGAAAACTCATGATGGCGGACACCAGATTACTGGATTAGTGGACTGCGCTGCGACGCTTGATTTCGTATTTGAGGACTTCGTACGACGCTTTGCTTTACAGACTCGGAAGCATGTGACCAAGAACCATGTTCGACTCGCCAACGGACAACGAGTGACTTCTTCGACAGTCTGTGATGTTACTTTTGAGCTCGCTCGACACAAACTTCACCGGACTTTTTACGTCTTACGTGATTTATGCGCTGCTGATTTAATCCTAGGTTTACCATGGCTTGATGACGAACATGCCTCTTTACAATTTGGTTCAACCCGAGTTTTTACTCTAATGGACGGCACAACAGTGGAGACTACACTCGAGGAACGACGCCCTGAGTGTCAGCTGTTGTCCTCTACTAAGGTTCAGAAACTCATGCGCAAGACGCGCCGCAGCAGGGAACGCAATGCTGAATTTTACGTCATTGAACTTTCGCCAGCCGCTGATCAACCTACTGATTCTCACATTGGAGAGGAGCTAACTGCAGAACAACGTGACAACTTCCGGTCGTTACTCTACGACGACTTTCCGGAGTTACTGCTACTTGTAAACTCTCCGCTTGTAAGCCGACAGTGGGATCATCCCATTGAAACAACTGGCCAGATGCGACGTCAACGGCTTAACAGATTGTCACATGCACAGCGCGCTGAGCTAAATCGCCAGCTCAAAGACGCCATGGAGGTTGGTCTGATCCGTCCCATCTACAGTGAGTTCGGCTCGCCAATTCTTTTTGTGCGAAAAGCTGATGGCTCGCTACGACTCCGCATTGACTACCGTGGCCTTAGTAAGGTTACGCGTAAAGATGCTTACCCGCTTCCGCGTGTGGATGACACATTGGACGAACTTAAGGACGCGAATTTTTACACCCACCTCGACCTCGCCTCTTGCTTCTGGCAAGTTCGAGTGCGTGACGAGGACATCCATAAGACGGCGTTTCAGACCCCTGACGGTAAATGGAATGGGTCGCCATGCCGTTTGGCCTATCCAATGCACCAGCTACATTTCAACGGATGATGAATGACATACTTCGCGACTTTTTACATAAGTTCTTCACTGTCTACCTCGATGACGTCTGTATCTACAGTCGAACTCTGGAGCAACATCTTGAACACTTGCGTCTCGTTTTACAACGATTCAAGGAGGAGGGCTTGAAGTTACGCCTTAGTAAGTGCTTCTTCGGCCTGCAAGAGATGGAGTATCTGGGCTATACTTTGTCACCTGGTAAAATTTAGGTTTCCACAAAGAAAGTCGAGGCCGTTGCAGACGGGCCAGTGCCCAAGACGCAGAAGGAGGTTCGCAGTTTCGTACAATTCTGCAACTTCTATGCCAGATTTATTCATCATTTCAGCGACCTAACGGCTCCATTGACGGACATACTGCGGAAGTCCCAGCCACAGAAGGTTACGCTGACGCCTGCCTATTTGGAAGCCTTTGAGACTCTCAAGTTACGGCTCATTTCCACGCCATGCCTGATCCTTCCGGAGGTCGGCTCGGACGCGACGTTCACCGTGGATCAGATGCTTTAACACTCGGGATTGCAGCATTCCTATTGCAAGACCAAGGAGGAGGTCTTCAACCAGTCTCTTACTGGGCGCGTAAGCTGAATCCAACTGAGCGTGGTAACACTTACTCTGTGTACGACTTAGAAATATTGAAGTAATTGAAATAATATTGAAATATTTTACTCCAATACCAGTAAAACCGGCTGGAGTCTCTGGGCCCCCCCTTTTGCTATGCTCAACTTTGTTGGACTTCTAAGCGTGAGGTAGACCGTGAACCACTAATCCCAACCTCTCCAATGGCAGTAACGATACCGTCTAAAACATACCCGTATCCAGGTATTTATTATTTTCTGATCTATACATTTTTTTTTTTGGATACAAGATGAAATAAAAGATGTCGCTAGTCTCCACGATACGCGGCCTGCTCTAGCCGCTGCGGGGTCGCTGATCAGCAAGGCTGCTCAGCTTGAGCTGGTCGAGGCGAACCTGCCTGACCTCGGCTCCTGTGCGACTCCGGTCATGCCGGAGCTTGGGGGGAAAGGCAGGTGAAAAACCCCCCTCGCATAGGTCGTCGTCGGTCCCGCCTTGATCCGTGCTCAACCCCGCCCGAGGTATTAGCCGCTCCTCTCGACGCAGCTCTCCACCTAGCCGAGTCTTCTCTCCTCCTTCGGGGGCTGAGAAGAAAAAAGAACTAGGCTGCAGACGGTGTCCGGCTGGCTCTCCTGCCAGATTTTCTCCTGTCCCCTGTCCTTTTCCCGTCTGTTTCCAACACCTATCTGATCGCGCTGTGGCCGTCCGTGCCCTCCCCCGGTGGTTTACGTTGTTAGGGGGCCGCCTTTACGAGCAGTGTGCCGTTACGATAACCCTAGGCACACTGCCTGAGGCAGCCTGTCGATAACCGGGTACCGACTAGGGAAGAGGTTGGAAGAACACAGGGATCGAGTCGCCGGTCCTCAAAAGATGGTGGGTACGGGAATTTTTCCAAAAACCCCCCGTACCGGGCTTTTCCGGCGGCGGGCGATCCTAGGGACCGCCGCCGCCATACGGTGTCGCTCCTCCGGCTGCGGCCATCCTCCGTCATGCGCAACAACAGGCCTCGCCCCCAGGGAAGACCTAATGCTATCGCAGGGCTGGCGGCTGCTAGCGAGCGCCGTCCCTAGCGCTGCTTCCCAGCTGTCCGCCGCCAGCTCCAACACCCTCGTCCCTCCGCTGATCCGCCCGTACCCCTCTTTGCCAAAAAATATTTCGCAGACGCCGCCCCCGCCCCATCGTCGGGAGAGTATCTGCGAGTATTTAGTCGCATAAAAGACATATCGGACTGGCCGAGCGGGAGATCCCTGTGCCGGAGTACGGATATTATGTTTTTCCAAAACCCTCCGTACAGGGCTTCCCGACAGCTGCTGATCCCGCGGATCGCAGCTGTCGGTACCTCGTTCAGCCCCCTACCGTGCCAGGCATGGCACGGCAATGGGGTTACCAGCGCCCACCGCGTGGAGGTAGAGGTAGGTGCCGACGGGCCTGCGAGCGCACCCCCCTCCGGGGCCGCCGCCGCTGCGCCGCCGGCGGGCGCCGTACGACTTAGAATCTTTGGCCGTATGCGAAGCTGTCAAGCATTGGAGGTGCTATCTTGAAGGATGATCTAAGTTCCTTGTCGTAACAGACCACGACACACTACGACATCTGCTCAGGCAACCGAACAACATGCAAAACAAGCGACAAGCAAGATACCTGCGGGA
Organism: Tetraselmis chui; assembly: GCA_026401115.1. NCBI lineage: Eukaryota > Viridiplantae > Chlorophyta > Chlorodendrophyceae > Chlorodendrales > Chlorodendraceae > Tetraselmis > Tetraselmis chui. The sequence goes on along the minus strand of JAPMLY010001101.1, from coordinate 29,084 downwards.
TTTGCAACCGTTTGTGGGCTCGATGACTTTTGCATATCGCAAGGGAGCTCTGAACGAAGCTGACCCGTTAAGCCGGCGTCCAAACTTCGTACCTCTGGCCACAATTCCATTAATTTATTGGGCTGGCGAGGTCCCGTCATATCGAGAATTACGACGGAAGTCCCAGCCGCTGTTTGAAGACGCACAGTTAAATGTACTAACTGTTAACGCGTTGCAGCAAAGCCTTGAGTTCGTTGATCTCATTCGCGAAGGGTACTCCCAAGACTCGTTTTAAGGGGACGAGGGTGAGTAAACGAAAGACAGCCGGATTGAAGCCAGAGATGGATATTTTTGGCGCCTCAATCGCCTACGTACTCCATAGAACTCTGAGCTCCGACTGAGATTGGTCACAGAGCTGCACGCAAGTTCGTCAGCTCGTCACAAAGGAGTTGCTAGCACCCTTGCTGAAGCACTCGACAGATTCTGGTGGAAACGAATTCGCCAAGATGTGAGAGATTTTTGTGAACGCTGCGTCGTATGTCGACGAGCAAAAATTCGACCGCAGATGGCTGCGACTCTTTACCCACAACATGTTCCACCCTGACCGTGGCTTGACTACTTGACACACTTACCTGAGAGCAATGGCCTTAATATTGTGCTGATCGTAGTAGACCATCTAACTCGACTGGCCCATTTTCTGCCGTGTACAGAGACTGTTAATGCCGAAGAAACTGCAACTTTGTTTTTACAGGGAGTCTACCGTTTACATGGACTACCCCGTGTGTTGATCAATGATCGTGACCCGAAATTCGTCAGTGGCTTTTGGCAGACTCTTTGGCGACGCCTCGGAACGCGCTTGAACATGTCTTCCAGTCGACATCCAGAAACAGACGGACTGACAGAACGCGCGAACATCACGTTTCAGCAGCTTCTTCGTTGCTTGTGTTGCTATGATAGCTCTGATTGGACAACGCTACTACCGCAAGTGGAATTTGCGTACAACGCCTCGCGTGCACTCGGAATTGAACACACACCGTTCGAGGCTAATTTTTGATTCTCTCCTGAGGAGCATCTTGACCTGCTGTTCAGCATGCGACCGTCAATTCATGTTTCGCAAAACGCAACATAACGGTTGAGATTGTTACAAGACGTACATACTCTGGTACGCTCAATGCTATAGCTGCATAAGGACGAGATGCAAGCACGCACAGAACCGTCTACAGCGCCACACTTCGCAAGAGGAGACAAGGTGTCTATCGTCACAGCAAATCTTTTTCTGCATGGACAACCGAACCGCAAACTCAGAGACAGACAGCTTGGACCTTTTATGGCGCCCGCCGGCGGCGCAGCGGCGGCGGCCCCGGAGGGGGGTGCGCTCGCAGGCCCGTCGGCATCCCCTCACCTCCCCGTGGTGGGCGCTGGAAACCCCGTAGCCGTGCCAGGCATGGCACGGTAGGGGGCTAAGAGGGCCGACAGCTCGATCCGTGGGATCAGCAGCTGTCGGGAAAGCCCTGTACAGAGGGCTTTTGAAAAAAATAATTTCTGTGCACTACCGGCGCCAAGATCTCCCGCTCGGCCCGTCCGATATGTTTTTTCGCGCACAGATACTCCTAGATACATGCTTACTTTTAGGAGTGGGACCTGTCCTACGGCAGCGTTTGATGGCGAGGAGGGTACGGCCGGATCAGCGGTGGGAGGCGGGTGTTGGAGCTGGTGGTGGCCAGCCGGGAAGCAGCGCCAGGAAAGGGCGCTCGCTAGCTATCGACCAGCCCTGTGCCGGTCGAACCTTGCCGAGGGGTGAGGCAAGACATGGCACAGGACGGTGGCTAGTCGCAGGCGGAGGAGCGGCTACAGGAGGCGGCGGCGATCCTCAGGATCAGCCGCCGCCGAAAAGCCCTGTACGGAGGGCTTTTTTCGGAAACTAAAACAATGTCCGTACCCGGCGTCGAGCTATTGAAATTGAAATTGAAATTGTTCACAACATGTCCCGGCAAACTGGACCGAGTGTCGTCTCACGGGCCACTCTACTTCGCCATACAGGACTTATTAGCAAGTTGGGCCCGGGTCTCTCCGACCAAGTTCATTTCTTATCGGCACACCTATCTGCAATGTGTGTCTCGACGTTCCTCGGGAGTTATATAACTGTAAGCAACCTCAGTAATTGCCACAGTCCCCCCACCTAAGCAGTAACAGCGTAATAATTTTGTAATCAAGAAAAACAGATCTAAAAATAGATCCACTTGTCTAGAAATGCAAAACTAAACTGCTGCTCGACCTTCACGATGCACGGCCCGCTCCCGCCGAACCGGGGTGTCGACCGGCCTAGGCCGGTCGGCGTTCGGGAGGGACGACGGGCCAGCCTAATCTAGCTCCCGCGTGACTTCGGTCTTGCCGAAGGAAGGAGGGGAAAGGCTGGCAAAAAACCCCTCCTCGCGCGGTCGCTCGTCGATCCCGCCGCTCCATCCCGTAAACCCCGCCCCAAGGTCTTGCCGCGTCCACCGACGCGGCGGTCCTCCTTGTCGAGGTCCCCCCTCACCTCGAGGGCAGGTGGGGGGGACCGAGACACACAGACATAGAAAAAACTAGCGCTCCTGCCTCCGCGCCTGAATTTTCCCCGCCCATTTCCTCGGTTTTTTCTCTGTCTGGTACCCGGGTACCTGTCGGTTTTCCGGCCTGTGGCCGTACCCTCCCCCCTCTGATCGCGCGTCCACCGAGCAGCCTTTTCTTGAGCGGGGGCCTCCGCGCTCACCCGGGCCCACGCTCAAGGACTCCTAGGAGTATGAAGGTCTGTCGGGGTAGTGGGTGTCGAAGAGGGGGGGGGGGCAGGTCACCGTGGCCGGATCCGGCGGGCCGCGGGCGCCCGGAATTAAGCAAAAACCCTCCGTGCCGGGTTTTCCGGCGGCGCCGACCCAAAGGGTCGTCGCCGCCAGATCGTGTCGCTCCTCCCATCGCGATTGTCCTCCTTGCCGTCCCAGCTGACTCCTCCCCCCGGGAGATGACGCTGGACGACGTAGCGGCGCGCTAGTGAGCGCCCTACCCTGGTGCTGCTCCCCGACTAGCTCGACGCCGGGTACGGACATTGTTTTAGTTTCCGAAAAAAGCCCTCCGTACAGGGCTTTTCGGCGGCGGCTGATCCTGAGGATCGCCGCCGCCTCCTGTAGCCACTCCTCCGCCTGCGACTAGCCACCGTCCTGTGCCATGTCTTGCCTCACCCCTCGGCAAGGTTCGACCGGCACAGGGCTGGTCGATAGCTAGCGAGCGCCCTTTCCTGGCGCTGCTTCCCGGCTGGCCACCACCAGCTCCAACACCCGCCTCCCACCGCTGATCCGGCCGTACCCTCCTCACCATCAAACGCTGCCGTAGTACAGGTCCCACTCCTAAAAGTAAGGCTGTATCTAGGAGTATCTGTGCGCGAAAAAACATATCGGACGGGCCGAGCGGGAGATCTTGGCGCCGGTAGTGCACAGAAATTATTTTTTTCAAAAGCCCTCTGTACAGGGCTTTCCCGACAGCTGCTGATCCCACGGATCGAGCTGTCGGCCCTCTTAGCCCCCTACCGTGCCAGGCCTGGCACGGCTACGGGGTTTCCAGCGCCCACCACGGGGAGGTGAGGGGATGCCGACGGGCCTGCGAGCGCACCCCCCTCCGGGGCCGCCGCCGCTGCGCCGCCGGCGGGCGCCGCGTCGAGCTAGTCGGGGAGCAGCACCAGGGTAGGGCGCTCACTAGCGCGCCGCTACGTCGTCCAGCGTCATCTCCCGGGGGGAGGAGTCAGCTGGGACGGCAAGGAGAACAGTCGCGATGGGAGGAGCGACACGATCTGGCGGCGACGACCCTTTGGGTCGGCGCCGCCGGAAAACCCGGCACGGAGGGTTTTTGCTTAATTCCGGGCGCCCGCGGCCCGCCGGATCCGGCCACGGTGACCTGCCCCCCCCCCCTCTTCGACACCCACTACCCCGACAGACCTTCATACTCCTAGGAGTCCTTGAGCGTGGGCCCGGGTGAGCGCGGAGGCCCCCGCTCAAGAAAAGGCTGCTCGGTGGACGCGCGATCAGAGGGGGGAGGGTACGGCCACAGGCCGGAAAACCGACAGGTACCCGGGTACCAGACAGAGAAAAAACCGAGGAAATGGGCGGGGAAAATTCAGGCGCGGAGGCAGGAGCGCTAGTTTTTTCTATGTCTGTGTGTCTCGGTCCCCCCCACCTGCCCTCGAGGTGAGGGGGGACCTCGACAAGGAGGACCGCCGCGTCGGTGGACGCGGCAAGACCTTGGGGCGGGGTTTACGGGATGGAGCGGCGGGATCGACGAGCGACCGCGCGAGGAGGGGTTTTTTGCCAGCCTTTCCCCTCCTTCCTTCGGCAAGACCGAAGTCACGCGGGAGCTAGATTAGGCTGGCCCGTCGTCCCTCCCGAACGCCGACCGGCCTAGGCCGGTCGACACCCCGGTTCGGCGGGAGCGGGCCGTGCATCGTGAAGGTCGAGCAGCAGTTTAGTTTTGCATTTCTAGACAAGTGGATCTATTTTTAGATCTGTTTTTCTTGATTACAAAATTATTACGCTGTTACTGCTTAGGTGGGGGGACTGTGGCAATTACTGAGGTTGCTTACAGTTATATAACTCCCGAGGAACGTCGAGACACACATTGCAGATAGGTGTGCCGATAAGAAATGAACCTGGTCGGAGAGACCCGGGCCCAACTTGCTAATAAGTCATGTATGGCGAAGTAGAGTGGCCCGTGAGACGACACTCGGTCCAGTTTGCCGGGACATGTTGTGAACAATTTCAATTTCAATTTCAATTTGGACCTTTTATAGTGGAGGAGCAAATTGGGAAACACAGTTACAGATTAAAACTTCCAGCGACAGTACGCTTACATCATGTGTTCCATGTCAACAATTTACGACCCTGCTCTACCACTCCGCTACGACCAGCTGTTCCGGTGACTGTACCTTAAGGAGACGATGAGGAGTTTGAAGTCTCACACATCTCTGCTGTGTGCATCAAGTCTCTACCTGGACGACGAGGCAAATATCTGCTCTTAATGATGCACTTCAATGATGACGACATTTCACCTGTCTGCCACCGGTTGAACGAAGTACACCGGACAACACCGTTACAAGATTTCTTGGAGACGCCCCAATGGCACAAGTTTGCCAAGACTCAAGTGTACATCGACTTCATGCACGCTCACCCAGTGCGCATTCCCGAGTCCCACTAACTGCTTTAGTAAAGGAGCTTAGACCACGGAGGTCTGCCTCGCGGCGGCCTCAAAGATCTGTCAAGAGGGGGAGGGTCAATGTGACGAGTACAGTCATGCAACAGTACATTGCAGGACATTGTACATGTACTCGTTACTAATTCCAATTCGTGCTTTTCCAACGGACGGACGTACACACGTGGGTACGTCGCTACTGCAATATTCATAAGGGTGCTGAAGCATACTGTACGACCAGTACCTCCCGGTACGTACATGTACGCACAGTTAATCTAACTAGCCAGATGACGCGCCTAAGCGAGTTCTCTGATGGCAAAAGGAGTCGCCTCGTGAATCTCAATGCTAGGCATGCCGCGTCTCTGGACAGGTGACGACGGTTAGACAGCCCTAATGCCTGACACGTAAGCGAATCAAACATGCGTAAGCTATTTGGGCAAAGACCTATTTAAGCCCAGTGCAGTAGAGGGAGGTGACAGAACCATTTAACAATTCCACTGTTCACTTACAACATATACTGGTAAAGTACAGCAATGAAACATCCTTTCGACATCATCTCACGACAACATAATTTTGCCATCCTGCAATGTCATAGCTAGACAGATCAGAATTGATTTGTGCTAGCATTTAGCTTGAGGAAGCTAACCGCCACATCAATGCGGAGGGTGAGGAGAGAGGTGAGACTTGCGATGGTGGATGAGTGCGGTGTGCCCGTGCGGCTCATGACGATGGGGAGGATGTCGACCCCTTTACCTAACCAGTGGTTGCGGATGGCATTTGCGAGGGTGTGTACTTGGCTCGAATCAAGTGGGCTGTTTGGGAGAGGTTGTGGTCCGTGCAGTACTTCCACTCCCCTATCTGAATCTTTTTAATTGATGAGTATCGGCGGCGGCCGTTTGTGTGACCGACGAATCGAGGTTCGATGAGGCGGATAAAGTCGGGTTTGTGCGCCGGGGGTCGTAGCGTAGGGGGGAGAATTTCAGGGGGGGGGGGGGGGGGGGGGGGGGGGGGGGGGTGGCTGGGCACGAGGTTAGGGAGTCGGGCGAGAGACCTTCGTCAACAACAACAAGGCGGGTACGCATGTGGGTGGGGTGAGGGGGGTGACAGTCAAGAGGGGTGTGGGTGGGAGTGGGGGAGGTGAATGACTTGATGGGTTTGTTACCCGAAGTCTGCAGTAATGGCCTCCCATCGACCGCCGTTGTGGCGTTCCAAGAGGGAGAGTAGAAGTTGTAGCGCGTTGATGTGGCGGCATGCGAGTGTCTGCGAGGTCGTTTCCTAGTGATTGGTTGTGTGCTTTAATTTTGCCGATGTGTGAGCGGATGCCTGCGTCGCATCGGGTTTTGAGGGTGTGTGTGATGGAGTGGAGCGTGTCGCGGTGGATGTTGTGTTTGTAAGCGGATGGGCAGTTTGAGCAGCCTTGTATGAGGCGGAGGGAGCACGCATTGTCTGTAAGGAGATGGGTATGGCCTAGTTGGAGGCCTATGTTTATGCCAGCTAGTTCAGCGCGATTGATGGTGTGCGAGGGAGGGGTAGAGGTCACCAGAATTTTGATGCGGGTGTCCGAGGCGGGGTGGGTGGCGGCTGCTCCTAGGGGGGAGGAGCCTCCCTTTTTGGAACCGTATGTGTATACAAAGTCCTGCCAATTCCAAGCAAGAATTCCCATGGTGGGGGAGTATGTTATTTAAACGCATCCTACCGTCACTAAAGACAGTAAAAAGATCCAAAGTACTGCTAAAGTACTACTGAACCACATAACGGGGATGGGTCGGCAGTTTGAATGAGCTACACCGACCGTCTTCGCTCCGGGCCTGGCCTCCCGATGAGCGACAGACTGATGGACATAGGGCCCGTTGAACAACAGGCACCGTCCACCTCTCCCCAACCGAGCCTAGCTCACCCAGGTCAGTGGATCCGTAGCGACACCACACGGTACACACAGCAAGGCGCAACTCCCAGAGTTTTGAATTTTATTTCCCCGACAACTCTCGCGCCACCCACTTTGAAATCCGAACGTGTACCCACTCCAGTACTACGACGAACCAAAAACAACCATCGCTTTCAAAACCCCCCCCCTCCCGGGGGCGGCGCACCACACCGCGCCCCACCGAGCGTCCGGACGTTTCCGTCCGCCGCCAACATCCTCCAAACCCAGGCCCCATGTGGCCTGGTCGTGTACCGCCAACACACGCAACCCACTCGAAAACTGAAAACAACCCAACAAAACTCAACCCCACTACTTGAACCCCACTCGACCACCATGTCCTCGTCCCCTGACCCCCTCCCCACTTACAGACAGGTGCTCGTGCGGGACCGTCGGCCCGCGAATACGCCCACCGCGGACCCATACAACCCCCGGAGCTGTCATTCGGGACATCCGCTCGCTCTACTCAACACTGTGCCCCAACCACCCCCATCCGCCCAAGACTTGGACCCGGCATTGGAACCCTCACATGTCAGAGGACTCTAGACGCCTCTGGTCCTCGCCGCCCCGAGGTCAACCAATGACATGGGACGGGCCGCTGACTCACCAACCCACACAGACGACATGTACCGGTGCGATCGTCCCGCACTATCCCACAGTAAGGACGAGTCTAACACCCCCAGTCCCCTCCCGCTAGCCCACGCTGATACTCTCATTAATAGCGCACTTACACCGATGCCTTTCCCTCACCTTACTGCGTCCCAGCCACTGTGCTATAAAGTTCGAGCAATAATGCAACATCTTGAACCTCGAAAATCGTTTTCTTCAATCAGAGAAAAATTTTATTACACAGCCTGATTCCTGCCCTAGCACTAACCACTGCCCTGATCAGTACTCATCGACACCCCTCTCCCTCTCATACTACCCTCCTACCCCACAACTACACTAGTCCACTCGCAACTGCTCATGTTGCCTGGCCTGTCGCGCCGGCCCTTGCCCTACACGCTCCCTCTCGCCCGAACTCGCCGCTCGCCGACCGCCACCCCCCGTCCCACAATACGGAATTGTCTAGCACCCAGCGTCCCCTCCCGTTAGCCTGCACCGATACACTTGTTAGCAGCGCACTTAAATCAAAACCCTCTCCCCACCTTAGTGCTTCCCAGCCAAAGAGCTGCACAGTTCGATCAATAATGCATCATCATGTAACTCGCAATAAGTCGTTTTCTTCCCTAGTAAAATTTTTTACAGGCATGTTTCCTGCCACAGCACTAACCACCGCCCTGATCAATCACCCCCGTCACCCCTCTCCCTGCTGCCCTCCCCCTACTCCCTCGCTCTATCCCTCGCTCGCTCTAGTCGTTGCGCCTCTCCGCTTCTTCATTTTCTTTTTTACCTTTCTTCCCTTTTTTACTTTAACCATGATAGCACGCCTAACTCAACAGACACTCGCGCTTACCTGCGATTACCACACTGTAGACCCTAGTGCACTTGTTCTCCCTCCCCCCTTTTACACGCCCCATGCTCTGCCCTGCTCGCCCGTCGCTGTGATAATAACAGTTCTCCCCCAGCTGAGTTTAGCCCACCCGACCTGCTCTACCCGAATAATTAACCGATCAACCGCCCCCCCGCGCACCCCCCTGCCCCGGAAATATCGCCCCTCCCTTACAAAAACAGTCTCGCAGTCCCGACCCCGTAACATTCTCAGCGATACACGTATTCCCTCGCCCCTACAGTCCCCACTTCCTTTAGGCCTGCTCCGAGGCTTCTCTCGGAAGCCTCGAAGCACATTTGATACGATATCGACAGCCCCCTCTGTCACAGTTCCCCACTATCGCCCACCTTCTAATACCTACCACACCTCGCTTACAATTTTTCAATCCCCCTTCCCCTACCCTCTCATCCTCCCCCCGCCATCCCTACACTTACCACCCTCTCTTAAGCTCCGAAAGACCACCCGTTCCTTGGAGCTTCTACTCGCCGAAATGCGCAAGACGTCGACGAACGGACCCTCCGGAGCCTCACACCCTCGCCTTCCACAAGCCTCGGCCGGCAAGGACGCTTATCATCATTAGTCCCCCACAAGACGGGCCTCAAGGCCCTGAGGTTAGACCCCACTACCAACCCCCCACCCTCCAGCTAGATATCCGACAACACAATACTACCTCCATGCTTCCGCCTACTCTCCCGGCCCACTTTACTCCCCGTACCTGCTGCACCGTCTTACATAACTACCTATTCGACCTAAACCTAGAATACGGCCTCCCTACACCCATCGGCTACCTCGATTCCTCTGCGGTCCTCTCCTTCCAATGGGGACGTTACCATGACCTCTCCAACCTCTACTGCCTTGCTACGACGTTATCCAAACTCCACTCCACTCCCACCGCCTCATATATAGTTATCACTAACAACGACGTCGACAATCACCATCACAACTCCCAATACCCCTGCCAATGGACTAACCTCGCTAACCGAGGCTCCCCCCCCCCGTCCGGGTACGCCTAACCACTCTCTCCCCGTCCTCACATGGCAACACTCTCATTTCGGCCTCCTCCACCTAACTCACACCTCCGCTGCATGGATTGACTCCCTACACCACCCCCCTCTGCCCGACCTCCTCGCCCGCTCTGTCACTCTCCTCTCCGACTGGAACTCCTCCCCCCCCTCCCGTCGGAGTACTACGCTCAATCAACCCGCCCCGCCAAAACGACTCCGACGGAGCATGGTCGTGCGGAACCCACGCCCTCCTACACACCTACTTCATCACCACAGCCCCCCCGGACCAACCATACAATCCCCCCTCCTTCGACCCCCGGACCTCGGTATACTCCCTCCACACTCTCCTATGGAACCACACCTTCCGCTCCGCCCCCCTCCCACAGGGCCGCCCCCACCTTCTCGCCGCCCTCCACCCCCCCACACCACCCTCCCCCCCTCAACTCCCACCCCCTCCCCTCCTCTCCTCTCCCCTCCCTTCCAACCACCACCCGTCGAACGCCCCCCCGTCGACCCCCCCAGCACCACCCCCTCCCTCCCCTCCCCCATCCTCCCACACCACACATCCGAACCACTACACCTCATCACCCTCAACACCCGCGGCCTCCACACCTCCATTATGGATGTTGAACACCTCTCCACCTCGCACCGTCCGGACGTCCTCATCCTCACCGAAACCAACCAAGACACCCACAAATCCCGCTGGCGCATAGCCCTCCCCCAATACCACCTCAAAAGCTCCCGACCTTGCTACTCACCTGTGCCCCTACCCAACGCAGGCGTTCTCTTCGCGGTCCGCAGAGCCTCATTCCAATCTGCCACTGTCCTCACCCCGCCCCCCCCACCTCATCCCCCGTATCGCCGGACTAAAAATCGTTCCCCACTTAGGCACCCCTTACCTCCTTATAGGTACTTACATGCCCCAGCTGTACACCCCCCAACTGACCCGCGTATATGCAGAAGTTGCAGCATGGGGCCTCCGCCTAGCTGACGACCACCCGCAACACCGCACCCTCTGGGGAGGGGACTTCCAATCGACCACCACCACAGGTACAGGACACCCTGCCCTCACCTCCCTACTCAAATCCCACCTCCAACCCCTCCACAACCCCATCCCTACCTTCACCTCTCACCCTCCCACCTTCCTCTTGACCACAGGCACAGAGGAGGAACGCAGCGGAGGCTGCCTTGACCACTGGCTCACCACGCCCCCTTCACCTCTCACCCTCCCACCTTCCTCTTGCTCGATACTCCCCTCCCCCTCCCACTTTACTGACCACTCTGCAATCCACCCCGTCATTTCCGCCCCTTTTTCCCTCATGGCACATCCCCCCCCTCCTCATACCCACCCCCACACACATCAAACGACGCGGAAACTCAACTTTCGACTTCCTCTCACACCCGACAACATAAAATCGTACCAATCCAGCACCCCCGACCTCATCAACCAAACGGCCGCCCTCCACGCAGAGATCCTCAACACGTCGCACACCTCGGCCTCCACCGACACCCTCGACACCCTTGCCTCACAATTCACTACACTCCTCTCCCAACACATGGACCACGCAGCCACAATTTGGCCTCTTCTCCCAGCCAAAGAACCCCGCCCACCCCAAGCGTCCCTTGACCCTACTTGGCTAAGACAACACGCACTCACATACTTAAACTCCGCAAATGCTGTAAGAACAACGGCCCCCTCCCCTCCGCCCAAGCCCTCTTAAACACAACTGAATTTCTCTCCCCTGTCGCCATCAAACAACAATACCAAGCACGCATACGCCAGCTCCTTCACGCCACCACCACAGATAAGCTTAAGAAAATTAAAACTCGAGCCAATACGGCTTACGACACCTGTCCCAAACTCTCCCATCGCCGATGGAAAATTAAAAGCGGCCTCCTACCCCCCGCCGGCGCCGCCTCCACCCTCCATCGTATTACTCGACCAGATACAACCACCGCATCCTCTCCCTCCGCCGTCATTGAAGCGGTACACTCTCACTTCGCCAACGAACTCGGCCGCGCTACCCCCCACGAACTGCCCACCCCCCCGTGGGAACTCCCCGACAACCCCGACAACTTTACCATCGAACCCCGCGGTGACCCTTCCCTCACCCTCGCCGACATGATTACCCGAGACACTTTCGATAAAACGCTCAACTCCCTAGGCACCGGCAAAGCCCCCGGCCCCGACGGTATCCCCAATGAAATAATCAAATTCCTACCACCGGCGACCCGCTCCGCCCTCTTCTCTCTCCTCTCCCTCCTCGCCCACAAATCCTACACCCCTCCTGATTGGTGCCACAGCACAACATGCCTGCTACATAAAAAAGGCGACCCCTCCCTCCTCGATAACTACCGCCCTATCGCCCTCATGAATAACCTCCTCAAACTATGGACAGCACTAATCAAAGATGCAGGCTCGAAATACGCCGAAACCCACGGCATTCTCAGCGACCAACAGGACGGATTCCGACAACACCGCAGCATCCACGACGCCCTCTCCTCCCTCATTATGACGATGGAGGACGCGAAACTCCACAACAAAGACATCTACGTCATGTACGCGGATTTCAAAGGTGCCTTCAACGCCGCGGACCACCGCATCATGTTCAAACACATGCGTCAACTCGGTATGCCCCCCACCTTTGTCGACACATGCGAACACCTCTACGGGGTCTCAACCACAGATTATATTACACCACATGGCCCCACCCCTTCTATCGACATTAATCGCGGAACCCTCCAGGGAGACACCCTCTCCCCCTTTCTATTCACCCTCTTCCTTGAACCCTTCCTTCGCTGGCTCACGGTGGGAAGCCGGGGCTACCGCCCAGGCCCACCCGCCACTAACGTCGACCCCACAGAACCCACAGCCACATACCCAGGACACGGCTTCGCTGACGACCTCAGCCTCGCCACGGGCTCGACCCCCAACATGACCATCCAGCTCAGGAAACTCTCCCTCTTCAGCGCCTACACGGGCATGACCGTCAACATCCGCAAATGCTGCATCACCGGCGCCCTCTGGCGCACAGGCAACGCCCTCACCCTCGCCAACACTACCCTCCTCGCATCCCGCCTGCAAACTCAGTTCATCTCCCTAAACTCCACCCCGGCCCCCATCCCCTCCATTGGCCCCAAGGACACATACCGAGTCCTAGGGGTAGAACTGAACACCTCCCTCAACTTCACCAAACACTGGCACGAACTCAAACGTACCACTGCATCCCTCATCACCACCCTTTCCACCTCCCCACTAACACAATCCCGCAGAATCAGGGTCATCCGTGGACTCCTCATCGGAAAGCATTTCACCCTCCAGCTCGGCCTCTTCACCGACTCCCAACTCGACACTCTAGAAGGACAAATCTGCCGCGCACTCCGCTCCGCCGTCTCCTCGGTACGTAACCTTCCCCGCACCGCCCTTCACCGCCCTACCTCAGACCTAGGATACGGCCTCCCCTCCCTCAAAGCCCACGCCGCACAACTCACAGTTTGCCACCTACATAAAATCATGAACAACTCAGGCTATAGAGGCCACATGGCCCGCGCACACATCCGCACCTTATCCACCACGTACTCCCACTGGCCCTCGGAATCCATCATGTCAACCTGTGCCACCCCACCCACACTCAAGTGCTTAGTCAGAGCTCAGCGCGATGCGGGCACCCTATTCCACAACATCCCTCCACTCTCCCTCACCAACCCTATCGCCTCCACAATCCGCGCCCACTTCACCACTCAAGACAACGCCCTCCTCGCCTCACTCCGGGACAAAGCCACACACATCACCGACCCTCACACATATAAGCAAGCCTACTGCGATTTCTCTCCCCGCAAAACACACGCCTCCCTCCTCCCCCGCCTCACCCCCCTCTGGAAAAATAACATCACCACGTGGCCACAAGTCCTCCTCAGAGCCACCTCATCCTCCTTCATCCTCAAATCATGCAAATCCATCACCACACTCACGGGGTCCACCACCCCACTCTCAGTTCCCATCCGCCTCCTCGCCGCAATCCTCACCGAACCCTCTCAATACTATCCACAACCGCCTCCCCCTCACAAGCCTCACTATCAAACAAGCATCCCCCCCCACCACTATACACCCCTCTTGGATTCCCCTCCTCTCCCCACACCTCCCTCGCTCACCCCCCACCCTCTCATCCGGCATCTACACCTCCCGCACCACTCACCCCACCCCCACCGCACCCACCACACACTTAGACACAGAATACCTCACCCCATCAGACCACCACTACCCCCCCTGCGACGTAACGCGTATCATTTCCAAACACAAGGACACAGAATACGGCCAAACGCAGTACATGGTTGAATGGGCCCCGGAACACCTCACGGAATGGGACATTCAGTTACAACTCGACGACGGCTTCCGCCTCATCTCCTCCACTCCCACATCGGTATGCCTCCCCACCCCCTCCCCCACCGCCTGCTCCATCTGTCATGACCCACTGCACACAGAACCCACCTCCACCTGCTGCACATGCCCGCACTTTGCCATACATTCCCAATGCCGCCCAGCTCAGGGACCCGCCACATGGCAGTGCGAGTGGTGTGCTCGCGGCCAACAACACGACCTCACCCGCCTCCACGAGGTCCAGTGGGCCCCATGCCTACAACTACACGACACCATCAGTGAGACCCCCTCCGGCCCCACCGCCCTCACCGCATTTAACTCCGGCTATGTCCCCTCCACGACACCCATTCTGCCAGAACCAGGACCCCCTCCATGGTCACACCCCCTAATCACATTCAACCACGACCCCATCAACCCCGACCTCGACATGCTCCCTACCGGTAAATTCGCCATCCACGCACACCCATCACTCCACGACACAACCATACTATGCACTCCCGACGGCCGCGCGGTCACCACCCTCAACGGCCCCCGCGTCCGCCATCTCTACCAAATCTTTCGCCCCGCCCTCTCGCAGCACACGTTCGAAGAGGAGGTCTACCACCTCCTCACTCGCCTAGGTTCCCGCTCAGAAATCCACTCACCCACACCCACCACCACCACCCGTAACAGATGGGCCACCAGAGAAGACCTCCACACAGCTCTCCGTCACACATTCCGCATCCAGACAGAACTCTACTCCGACCCCCTCAATAAATCCCTCCACTCTTACACTTACCATTCCCTCTACCCCGAAGACATAGTCTTCTCATCCAGCGGCAGCAATGCCCCACACACATGGCAAGGTACCAACATCGCCAACCCCGAATACGACCACGAATGCATGCGCCGCGCCATGGAACACGCAATCACCAGCGCACACCTCACAGCCCCTCACACACCCAGCGCAACCATCCTCATCCTCCCCCGATGGGAACACACACCCTACCGCCACTCCAAATACATCAACTCCCCATACACCCACCACCTCTACACACTTCCCAATGACGCAAACACCTTCCTACCCCCCGACCAACACACTGGCACACCCACCCCTACCCCATTCGGCACACGATGGATGGTCGACATATACCTCGTCGCCAACCCCCTCGCACTCTCCACCCTCCCGTCACCCACAGCCATGACCGCACTCCACAACACTCTCGAATCTATCTACGACACTCACCTCCCCAACCCCGCCATCACCCCCCTCCTCCCCACCTCTTCGACACCTACTCACCCCACTCAGCAGGCATATACCACCTCCCCCCAAACCCAACTCACCCCATCACATACCCCCTCCCGGAACGCCTGCATCTAACATACCCCCCCCCCACCACAGGTACTCTTGCTTGGAACTGGCAGGACTTTGTCTACACAGACGGCTCGAAAAGAGGAGGCTCGTCCCCCCTCGGAGCAGCAGCTACCCACCCCACCCCGCCTTCAAAATCCTGGTGACCTCTACCCCTCCCTCCCACACAATAAATCGCGCTGAATTAGCTGGCATAGATATAGGCCTCCAACTTGGCCGCACCCACCTCCTCACAGACAGTGCGTGCTCCCTCCGCCTCATACAAGGATACCTACACTGCCCTTCCGCTTACAGACACAACATCCACCGCGACACCCTCCTATCCATCACACACACCCTTAAAACCCGCTGCGACGCAGGCATCCATACACACCTCGGCAAAATCGAAGCACACAACCACTCCCTAGGTAGCGACCTCGCAGACACCCTCGCCAACCAAGTCGCGGATGGTCACCCACCCGACACTACATACACCATAGGTTCAGAGGTCACGATAGGCCACTGGACCTGGCCATACACCCTCATTCCACAAACCCTAGGGGACCCATTACCCTACAGATACACCAACCTCAAAGCCGACGCACACACCTACAGCACCGAACACACACACACACACCCCTCTCGCAAACCACCAAACACGGTGCCCTCCTCGCCCGCGCCGCGGAGGACGGCGCCGATTTCTCTTTCCACAAAAAACACTCAACCCTCACAAATATCCAGTTCACACACAAGCAAGAATTCATGTGGGGAGTCCACAACACCCGCCTTCTTACTCATAACCCCACCCTGCGCTGTCCCATGTGTGGCCAATTCACTAGCAACGGCCACATGGCCGGTAACTGCCCCACCATGTCTGGCCTAAGACATGACCGACACAACAGCGCGCTACAACTCCTTCTCTCCCTACTGAAGCGCCACAACGGAGGACGCTGGGAAACCCTCACTGCTGACTTCGGTAACAAACCCATAAAATCATTTGCTACCCCCACCCCTGCCCACACCCCACTCGACTGCCACCCACCTCACCCCACCCACATGCCCACCCGCCTTGTTGTTGTTGACGAAGGTCTCTCGCCCGATTCCCTAACCTCGTGTCCCGCCGTCCTCCCTCCTGAGATTCTCCCCCCCACGCTACGTCCCCCCGCACACAAACCCGACTTCATCCGCATCCTCGAACCTCGATTCGTTGGTCATTCAAACGGTCGCCGACGTTACGCATCCATCAAAAAGATTCAGATAGGGGAATGGAAGTACTGCACAGACAATAACCTCTCCCACACAGCTGACCTCATACGTGCCAAATACACACCCCTTGCAAACGCCATCATAAGCCACTGGCCAGGTACATTGGTTGACATCCTTCCCATCGTCATGAGCCGCACATGTACACCGCACTCCTCCACCATCTTGAGTCTCACCTCCCTTCTCACCGCCCGCACCGACCCTCCAGATAAACTCGTCTCTAAAGCACGCCTCGACACGTCTCGCATCCTTGCACAGCTCCACACGCATATTGTCCAATGGCTGCATCACCTCCTACTCATATACCGCATCAAATCCCGCACGACCTCCCGCCGCGCCTCCGCACATTGCCCCTTCGCACGCCCCCGAGTGCACACCTCCACCAACCCACATCAGACCCTCCCCGGGGGGGAGTAAAACCCCAGAACACCCTTGGAGATGTTGGACATAGGAGGTTCACGGTCCAGCCCTGACTTATAACTTCCCTGTATGGCATAGTTGGGAGGGCCCAGAGACAGCAGCCGGCGCATACGGCTTTTTGGTGAAAACCGGCGCATACGGTACATGTTGTAAACAATTTCAATTTCAATTTCAATATGTTATTTGCATGCGTTCTTGGGGGGGGGTAGGTAAGGGGGTGTGAGGGTGTTGGGGGGAGATGGTAGATGCCTGCTAGGTGTGGCGAGTAGGTATCGGTGAGGTGTGGAGGTGGGATGGGGTTGGTGGGGTTGGAGAGGTGTGTGTCGCAGATAGATTCTAGTGTGTTGTGGAGTGCGGTCATGGCTCTGTGTGAGGGTAGAGCGGAGAGGGCTAGGGGGTTGGCGACGATGTAGATGTCGACCATCCAGCGTGTACCGAATGGGGTGGGGGTGGGGTGGCATGTGTGTTGGTCGGGGGTAGGAAGGTGTTTGCGTCATTGGGAAGGGTGTAGAGGTGGTGGGTGTATGGGGAGTTGATGTATTTGGAGTGGCGGTATGGTGTGTGTTCCCATCGGGGGAGTATGAGGATGGTTGCGCTGGGTGTGTGAGAGGCTGTGAGGTGTGCGCTGGTGATTGCATGTTCCATGGCGCGGCGCATGCATTCGTGGTCGTGTTATGGGTTGGCAATGTTGGTGCCGTGCCATGTGTGTGGGGCATTGCTGCCGCTTGATGAGAAGACTATGTCCTCGGGGTATGGTGAGTGGTAGGTGTGAGATTGGAGTGATTTGTTGAGGGGGTCGGAATATAGTTATGTCTAGATGTGGAATGTGTGGCGGAGGGCTGTGAGGAGGTCTTCTTTGGTGGCCCATCTATTACGGGTGATGGTGGCAGGTGTGGGTGAGTGGATTTCTGAGCGGGAGCCTAGACGAGTGAGGAGGTGGTAGACCTCCTCTTTGAACGTGTGCTGCGAGAGGTCGGGGCGGAAGAGTTGAAACAGGTGACGGACGCGGGGGCCGTTGAGGGTGGTGACTGAGCGGCTGTCGGGTGTGCAGAGTATAGTGGTGTCGTGTAGTGATGGGTGCTCATGAATGGCGAATTTGCTGGTGCGGAGCATGTCTAGGTAGCGTGGATAGGGTCGTGATTGAACGTGATGAGGGTGTGCGTCCATGGAGGGGGTCCGGGTTCGGGTAGGATGGGTGTTGTGGAGGGGACAAAGCCGGAGTTAAATGCGGTGAGGGCGGTGGGGTCGGAGGGGGTCTCACTGATGGTGTCGTGGAGCTGTAGGCAAGGGGTCCATTGGACCTCGTGGAGGCGGGTGAGGTCGTGGTGTTGGCCGCGAGCACACCACTCGCACTGCCATGTGGCGGGTCCTTGAGCGGGGCGGTATTGGGAATGGACGGCAAAGTGCGGGCATGTGCAACAGGTGGAGGTGGGGTCTGTGTGTAGCGGATCGTGACATATGGAGCAATCGGTGGGGGAGGGGGTGTGGAGGCATACCGATTTGGGGGTGGAGGAGATGAGGCGGAAGCCGTCGTCGAGTTGGAGTTGTATATCCCATTCCGTGAGGTGTTCCGGGGCCCATTCTACCATGTAATGGGTTTGACCGTATTCTGTGTCCTTGTGTTTGGAAATGATGCGTGTAACGTCGCAGGGGGGTAGTGGTGGTCCGAGGGGGTGAGGTATTCTGTGTCTATGTGTGTGGTGGGTGTCGTAGGGGGGGAGGTTCTGGTGTGGGAGGTGTGGATGCCGGATGAAAGAGTGGGGGGGGAAAGCGGGGGAGGTCTGGGGAAAGGAGGTGAATCCAAGAGGGGTGGATAGTGGTGGGGGGGGATGCTTGTTTGGGGGTGAGGTGTGCGATGGGGAGGCGGTTTTGAATGGTGTCGAGTGGTTCGGTGAGGATTGCGGCGAGACGGCGAACGGGGACTGAAAGTGGGGTGGTGGACCCCGTGAGTGTGGAGATGGATTTGCAGGATTTGAGTAAGAAGGTGGTGGATGTGGCGCGGAGGAGGACTTGTGGCCATGTGGTTATGTTATTTTTCCAGAGGGGAGTGAGGCGGGGGAGGAGGGAGGCGTGTGTTTTGCGGGGAGAGAATTCACAGTATGCTTGTTTGTATGTGTGAGGGTCGGTGATGTGTGTGGCTTTGTCTCGGAGTGAGGCGAGGAGGGTGTTGTCTTGGCTCGTGAAGTGGGCGCAGAGTGTGGAGGCAATGGGGTTGGTGAGGTAGAGTGGAGGGATGCTGTGGAACATGGTGCCCGCATCGCGTTGGGCTCTCACTAGGCATTTGAGTGTGGGTGGGGTGGAGTTGCGTGTCATGATGGATTCAGTGGGCCAATGGGAGTATGTGGTGGAGATGGTGCGAATGTGCGCGCGGGCCATGTGGCCTCGATATCCGGGGTTGTTCATGATGTCATGTAGGTGGAAAACAGTGAGTTGTGCGGCGTGGGCTTTGAGGGAGGGGAGGCCGTATCCTAGGTCTGAGGTAGGGCGGTGGAGTGCGGTGCGGGGGAGGTTACGTACAGAGGAGGCGGCGGAGCGGAGTGCGCGGCATATTTGGCCTTCGAGGGTGTCGAGTTGGGAGTCTATGAAGAGGCCGAGCTGGAGGGTGAAGTGTTTGCCGATAAGTAGTCCGCGGATGACCCTTATTCTGCGGGATTGTGTTAGTGGGGAGGTGGAGAGGGCGGTGATGAGGGATGCGGTAGTACGTCTTAGTTCGTGCCAGTGCTTGGTGAAGGTGAGGGAGGTGTTAAGTTCGACCCCGAGGACGCGGTATGTGTCCGAGGGGCCTATGGAGGGGATGGGGGCCGGGATGGAGTTGATGGTGATGAACTGAGTTGGGAGCGGGGATGCGAGGAGGGCAATGTTGGCAAGGGAGAGGGTGTTGCCACTGCGCCAAAGGGCACCGGTGATGCAGCATTTTCGGATGTTGACGGTCATACCTGTGTAGGCGCTGAAGAGGGAGAATTTCCGGAGTTGGATGGCCATGTTGGAGGTCGAGCCCGTGGCGAGGCTGAGGTCGTCGGCAAAGCCATGTCCTGGGTATGTGGGCATGTGGCTGTGGGTTCAGTGGGGTCTACGTTAGTGGCAGGGGGGGCTGGGCGATAAGCCCGGGTGCCTACCGTGAGCCAGCGGAGGAAGGGTTCAAGGAAGAGGGTGAATTGAAATGGGGAGAGGGTGTCCCCTTGCAAGGTTCCTCGATTTATGTCGATGGAGGGAGTGGGGCCGTATGGGGTAATGTATTCGGTAGATGAGACCCCGTCGAGGTGTTCGCATGTGTCGACAAAGGTGGTAGGCATAGCGAGTTGACGCATATGTTTGAACATGATGCGGTGGCTTGCTGCATTAAATGCGCCTTTGAAGTCCGCGCACATGACGTAGATGTCTTAGTTGTGAAGTTTTGCGTCTTCCATGGTCATGATGATGGATGATATTGCGTCGTGGATGTTGCGGTGTTGTCGGAATCCGTCCTGTTGGCTGTTGAGAATGCCGTGGGTTTCGGCGTATTTCGAGCCTGCATCTTTGATTAGTGCGGTCCAAAGCTTAAGGAGGTTGTGCATGAGGGCGATGGGGCGGTAGTTGTCGAGGAGGGTCGGGTCACCTTTCTTATGTAGCAGGCTTATTGTGTTGCGGCACCATTCAGGAGGGGGGTAGGACGTGTGGGCGATGAAGGAGAGGAGAGAGAAGAGGGCGGAGCGGGTCGCCGGGGGTAAGAATTTGATTATTTCGTTGGGGATACCGTCGGGGCCGGGGGCTTTGCCTGTGCCTAATGACTTAAGGGTTTTATCGAATGTGTCGCGAGTTATCATGTCGGCGAGGGTGAGAGAGGGGTCCCCGCGGGGTTCGATGGTGAAGTTGTCGGGGTTGTCTGGGAGTTCCCATGGGGGGATGGGCAGGTCGTGTGGGGTGGCGCGGCTGAGTTCGGTGGCGAAGTGAGAGTGTATCGCCGCTAGGACGGCGGAAGGAGAGGTTGCGGTAGTTTTATCGGGTTTGGTGATTCTATGGAGGGTCGAGGTCGCTCTGGGGGGGGGGGGGGGGGGGGGGGGGGGGAGTCCGCTCTTGATTTTCAAGCGGCGATGGGAGGATTTCGGACGGGCGTCGTAGGCCGTGTTGGCGCATGACTTTATTTTTCGTAATTTATCCGTGGTGGTAGCGCGTAGTAGGTGGCGTATGCGTGCTTGGCACTGTTGTTTGATGGCGTCATGGGTGAGATATTCGGTCGTATTTAGGAGGGCTTGGGCGAAGGGGAGGGTGCCGTTGTTCGTACTACACCGGCGGAGTTTTAGAATGTGTTTGCATGTTTCTTTAGTAAGCCAAGTAGGGTCGAGGGACGCCTGAGGTGGACGGGGTTTTTTGGCGGGGAGGAGAGGCCAGATGGTGGCTGCGTGGTCCATGTGGTGAGAGAGGAGTGTGGTGAATTGTGAGGCGAGGGTGTCAAGGGTGTCGGGGGAGGCCGATGATTGTGGGGTATTAAGTATTGCTGCGTGGAGGGTGGCCGTTTGGTTGATGAGTTCGGGTGTGCTGGTTTGATACTTTTGTATGTGGTCGGGAGTGAGGGGGGGTTTAAAGTTGAGCTTGCGTGTGGTGTGGTGTGTGCGGGGGTGGGTATGAGGTGAGGGGGGGGTGGGCTATGAGAGAGAAGGGGGTAGGAATTACGAGGTGGATTGCGAAGTGGTCAGTGAAGTGTGAGGGGGAGGGGAAGACCGAGCAAGAGGACGGTGGAAGGACGAGAGGAGAAGGTGGCGTGGTGAGCTAGTGGTCGAGGCAGCCCCCGCTGGGGGGGGAAAGTAGGGATGGGGGGATGGAGGGGATGGAGGTGGGATTCGAGTAGTGAGGTGAAGGCGGGGTTACCGGTACCTTTTGTGGTGGTCGACTGAAAGTCCCCTCCCCAGAGGATACGGTGGTTCGGGTGGTCGTCAGCCAGGCGGAGGCCCCACGCTGCAACTTCAGCGTATAAGCGAGTCGGTTGGGGGGTGTGGAGCTGGGGCATGTATGCTCCTAGGAGAAGGTAAGGGGTGCCTGAGTGTGGGACGAGGGTTAGGCCATCGATGTGGGGGATGAGGTGGGGGGGCGGGGTTAGGATAGTGGCGGATTGGAACGAGGCTCTGCGGACCGCGAAGAGAACGCCTACGTTGGGAAGGGGCATAGGTGAGTAGTATGGTCGAGAGCTTTTGAGGAGGTACTGGGGGAGAGCGATACGCCAACGGGATTTATGGGTGGCGTGGTTGGTTTCGGTGAAGATGAGGACGTCAGGTTGGTGTGAGGTAGTGAGGTGTTCGACGTCCATAATGGAGGTGTGAAGGCCGTGGGTGTTGAGGGTGATTAGGTGGTGGGTTTGGGTGGTGTGGCAGGATGGGGGAGGGGAGGGAGGGCGGGGGGCTGGGAGGGTCGTCGGGGGGGCGGTCGACATGAGGAGGGTGGAAGGGGGGGGGGGGAGGGAAGGAGAGTTGGGGGGGTGGGTGAGGGGGGGGGGTAGGTGGCGGGGGGAAGGGTGAGGTGAGGGAGCTGAGGCTGGGCTGCTAGAGGAGGGTGGGATTGAGTGAGGGGAGTGGGTCTCCCCGAGGTCGTCCTCTAGCAGGTCTTCGAGGTCTCCGAGTGTGTATTCGTCGACGTTCCGGGAATTTTGGGGGACGGGGATGAGGGTGGGTGGGAGGGAGGGGGGGATTCAAGGGGGGGAACAAGGAAGGGGAGTGTGTGGGGGTTGGGGGGAGGGCATTGTGGGTGGGAGGGAGGGTGAGGGAGGGGTGGGGAGGGGCGCGGGGGGAGGGGGAGGGAGAGGTTCTCTTGCGGGAGGGGCGGGTGTGCTTGGAAACGCCGGCCGGGGGTGCGGGTTTGAGTGAGGGGTCTGTGGGAGGGCGGTTGTTGGGGGGGGGGGGAGTCCATGTGGTCGGGCGGGGGGAAGGTGGGGAGGTGTGGGGGGGAGGCGGGGAGGAGAGTCGGGGGAAGGAGGGAGTGGATGGGTGGAGGAGGAGGAAGAGCAGTGGAGGGGTTGGAGAGGGTGTGGGGTGGGTTGGGGTTGTGGTGAGGGAGAGGAGAGGAAGAGAAGTCCATGGGGTCGGTGGAGTCTTCGGTGATGGTGGGGAGGTGGGTGGGGGTGGTGTTGGGGTGGGGGGTGGTGGGGGGACCTGTTGAGGTATGGGAGGGGGTGGCGTGGGGGGAGGGAGGGGGGGCGGGGTGGATAATTTGTGAGTGGTGGAGGGTATTTGATTGGGTAGGGACGGGGGCGGGGATGGTGGAAGAGAGCTGAATGTCGGGAAGGGAAGTGAGGTCGAGGGGGGCGTCGTCGTCGGCGTCCATCATCGAGAAGTCTGATGTCTCGATTTGCCACCGGTTGGAGATGTTGCAGTTCTGTAGGTGGGGAGCCCATCGGAGGAGGAGGGTGGGGGAGTTGCGGTATAGGATATTGTGTTTGGTGTGAGTGAGCGGATGTGGGGAGGGGGTGGTGGTGAAAGCGGGGTCCGAAAGGCGGGCCCTTCCAAAGGTGGAGTAGTGGTGGGGGATGATGGTGAGTGTGCAAAAGGATTGAGTGTGTGCACCTCTGTGAATGAATGTGTGTTTGATAGGGATTGTGGCTGTGCCGTTGATAGAGATGAGGATGCAGTACATTTCCGTAGTGAGTGAAACTTGTATGCTGGTGTTGATGATTGGGGAGGGGGAGGGGTGGGAGCGGAAGTAGGAGCCGTCCGGGAATTTTTGGAAGGATGTGTGGTGTGTGAGGTCGAGTGGGGTGTGGGGGGGGAGGAAGAGGGGGTGTGGTGGGCTGTGAATTCTTTTGCAGTCTGGTGAAGCAATGTGTATAACCAGTGTGTGCTTGGAATGACGCCGTCAGCGTTGGTACATGTGAGGGACATAGTCTGGCGGGACTGGATGAGGACAGTGGTGAGGCATGTGTTAGCCTAGGAGGTGTTTGGGACGTGTCCTCTTATCGGAAGGGGTGTGATGGTGATTTTGTGCAGATGGGCGTTGGGGGGTACAGGTTCGTGAAGTGAAGTAGGAAATAAGTTCAGTAAAACATGGCATGATTGTGAAAGGATGGGGTTATTGGGCAGGTGGAGGATATTTACCCTCAGGGAGGAGGGGTCGCTCTCGATCGGGGTGGGGTCGTCCAGTGGTTGGATCGCGTCCGCGACTTGGAGGAGGAATTGGACCGATTCAGGCAGGTTTTCCACCTGGCAGGGGGGTGGGGTCGTCTAGGTGGTACCAGTGGGGACGAGCTCGGTCGACAGATGTGAGGTGAGGGCGACCGTTTCTCGGCCGGATAGATCAGTGAAGAGGGGGGAGCGAATTTTGAGCCGTCGTAATGAAACTGCATGGATCGAAGCTGCTCGGAGGAACTTGACCTTATGCTGTCTTAGTTTTGTCAGCAGGGGGGGAGAGAGCGCTGCGGTGGGTGGTGTCGGACCGGTCGAGCGGAGTTCACGCTGCTGTGAAGTGAGCTGGTACAAAAAGCCGATCGCGACACAGGAAGTAGGGATGTCTAGTCGTATCTCCTCAAAGCCCGATGCGAGGTCGTCGGACATGGGGGAGGCGTCGTAACACGGTCGAGCTGTCGGGCGGGGAGTACGGGTGGCGCTCGTTGTCCAGCGCGAGTGGTGGACGAGTTCACGGCCTATCGTATTTTTACTCGGAGAGGGAGGTCGGTGATATGGTTGATGCTTTCGAGTAGCCAGCGACGGGCAACCGAGCATGCCGAGGTCATCGTATCGGGGGGATGGGTCGACTCCGGGAGGAAGATACCGTGGAGCCAGAAGCTTGCGAGGTGGGAGGGGAGGTGGAGTACTGGCATGTAAGGAGGTATAAGTCGATCATACGGGAAAATAGGTCGTCGGCCGGCACGAGGTCGTTAGTTGACCTCGGGGCGCCAGGACCAGAGGGGTCTAGAGCCTCGACCGGGGGAGGGGTCCAAAGCAATGCCTAAGTTGTGCTTGTCCGGGGGTGGCTGAGGCACCGTGAGGAACGGTGCGAGCGGATGTCGCGCTAGGCGGATCTTGGGGTTGGAGAGGTCAACATAATTCGCATGCTCCGGGCGGTCCCGCAGGAGCATCTGTCTGCAAGTGGGGAGGAGGTCAGAGGACGAGGACATATTGGCCGCTTGGGATTCGGAGAGTGGTTTGGAGTGTTGATGGATTATATTGTGTTTTCGAGTGGGTTGCGTGTGTTGGCGGCACACGACCAAGCCAGATTGGGCATGGGTTTGGAGGATGATGGCGGCGGACATGAACGTCCGGACGCTCGGTGGGGCGCGGTGTGGCGCGCCGTCCCTGGCAAGGGGGTGTTTTTGTAAGCGATGTTCGATTTGGACTATTCGTAGTATTGGAGTGGGTACATTGTTGGATTTCAAAGTAGGTGGCGCGAGAGCTGTCGGGGGGACGATTTCAAAACTCTGAAAGCTGCGCCTTGTTGTGTGTACCGTCTGGTGTCGCTACGGATTCACTGACTTGGGTGAGCTGGGCTCGGTTGGGAAGAGGTGGACGGTGCATGTTATTCAACGGGCCCTATGTCCACCAATCTGTCGCTCATCGGGAGGCCATGCCCGGAGCGAAGACGGTCGGCGTTGCTCATTCAAGCTACCGACCCATCCCCGTTATGTGGTTCAGTAATACTTCGGATCTATTCACTGTCTTTAGTGACGGTAGGATACGGTCTCTTGGTAGATGCCTGCCGAATGGGGTGAGTAGGTGTCGGTGAGGTGTGGAGGTGGGATGGTGATGGTGGGGTTTGGGAAGTGTATATTATAGATTGACTCGAGTGTGTTGTGGAGGGCGGTCATGGCTTTCTGCGAGGGCAAGGCGGAGAGTGCGAGCGGGTTGGCGACGAGGTAGATGTCGACCATCCACCGTGTGCCGAAAGGGGTGGGGGTGGGGTGGCCTGTGTGTTAGTCGGGGGGTAGGAAGGTGCTTGCGTCATTAGGAAGGGTGTAGAGGTGGTGGGTGTATGGGGAGTCGATGTATTTGGAATGTCGGTATGGTGTGTGTTCCCATCGGGGGAGTATGAGGATGGTGGCGCTGGGTGTGTGTGACGCTGTGGAGTGGGCGCTAGTGATTGCGTGTTCCATGGCGCTGCGCATGCATTCGTGGTCGTATTCCGGGTTGGCGATGTTGGTGCCGTGCCATGTGTGTGGGGCGTTGCTGCCGCTGGATGAGAAGACTATGTCCTCGTGGTATAGTGAGTGATAGGTGTGGGAGTGGAGTGATTTGTTGAGGGGGTCGGAGTAGAGTTCTGTGTGGATGCGAAATGCGGAGTGCCGTGAGTAGGTCCTCTCTAGTGGCCCATATGTTGTGTGTGGTGGTGGCAGGTGTGGGTGAGTGGATTTCTGAGCGGGAGCCGAGGCGAGTGAGGAGGTGGTAGACCTCCTCTTTGGCGGTGCGTCCTCTTTGTGACAGTTTGCGGGGCAGGTTCTCCGAGGGTTAACGCGTCGCATATATCCCTCTACGGCGGTGTGTTTTTGAAATTCGAAGTCAGCACTTAGAACCACCGACGCACGAAGAAATAACTAGTCGGCTAGGCTGTTACGAGTTGACGAAGGCGCACCCCAAGAACGCCTTCCCCTACTTACCTTTTTCTTTGGGTTGGCCTCCTCCATCTTATCGTTGAGATCGTCCTTCGCGGCGTGTCGGAGCGCCTTGAACTCATGGAGCATGTCCTCGTAGTCCTTCTTGGCGGTTTTGTCTGCCTCTATGCGGGCCTCCATCACCGTGTCGATGGGACTTGTAGCCCCGTGGACGCTATGTGTTTTATGCGGCGTCGGATGGAAGCGGCGCCTTCGTGGCCGCGGCTCTCGCACATCGTAACGTCACTTGGTTTCTTGTCCAGCGTTTCCTTTCGCCACCACTATCCCATGTTCTTTCACCGACAAGTGCTCCCACTATTCCGAAGTCTTCGGCATTGTGGCCGACTGTATGGCTAGGGACTAACGGCACGCGCTCGCTGCGATGCGCGATGGCGGTCAGGGTGCGAGAGCACTGCGGATTTAAGCAGGGGGCGGTTTGTTGAACCAAGGAAAGGTGGTTCGAGAAGGGAAGCATGATAGTTACAAGGGATAGTCTAGCTGGCCCCGCATGGGGGCCAGTTGTGGGGACAAAGGGAGTGAATAGAAAAGGGTGGCGACCGGCAAGGCAACGGATGGCGGCCCGGCTGGCCGGCACCGGCGGCACGCACATGACCGCCGGCAGTGCAACACAAAGTACTAGGGCAAGACAATAGCTACATTGTACATAAGCACAGTACATAAGGAGGCGGTTGCTAACACTCCCCCTCAATGTAGCCAAGGTCTTGCCATACAACCTCGAGCTTGCCATAGGATTTCCCGTCGTGACAGAAGGAGAGGTTGTCACGGTGGGAGAAGCCTTGCGCTAGGCCGATGTCCGAGTAGGTGGTGCGACATGCGCTTACATAATCGCGTTGTTATCGGTAAACGGCCAACAAAAGCGGTGTCTGATACACTGCGTTAAGTACTAGAATGACATGTAGCGAGGGAATAAACATGTCCACGGGCGAATTGGTCGGCGCATCATAGTAGCGACCGGCGGGGAAGGAGCATAGCGATGTAGGAAAGACTTCACCGTGTAGCCACTCGAGAGCAGTAGCCGGACGTTGCTCGTGTAGATTCCCCCCCTTCGGCGTGGGCAGGGTTAGACCGGCGCTAAGGTCAACTGAGCGTTGCGTCGAAAATAACCGGGAGAAGTGCTAATGAAAGTACTGCGCTAGCCAAATAGGCGATGAAACCGGTGGCCGGCGCGGGGTAGAGTTGAAGTATATTGGTGAAGAGAGAAAAGAAAGGCAACCAACCTACATAGCGGTTGATGTCAAGAGAGTGGTAGAACCATGGACACGGGTTCTTAAGGAAGGGTGCGGTTCGACCTTGCTTGGGCCGAAATAGCCGCTGAACCAGAAGGAAAAGGTTCGAGAGAGGGTGCGGGTCGACCTTACTTGGGCCGAAATAGCCGCTGAACCAGAAGGAAAAGGTTCGAGAGAGGGTGCGGTTCGACCTTACTTGCCAGTGTGCCTAGAAGATACCGACGGTTCCTCATAGAGAAAGAAAAAAATAATCCCATGTAACCAAGTGGAGGAGCCCATAACCTGTTGAACCAAGGAAAGGTGGTTCGAGAAGGGAAGCATGATAGTTACAAGGGATAGTCTAGTTGGCCCCGCATGGGGGCCAGTTGTGGGGACAAAGGGAGTGAACAGAGAAGGGTGGCGACCGGCAAGGCAACGGATGGCCCGGCCGGCCGGCACCGGCGGCACGCACAGGACCGCCGGCAGTGCAATACAAAGTACTAGGGCAAGACAATAGCTACAGTGTACATAAGCACAGTACATAAGGAGGCGGTTGCTAACACGGTCACATAACCACTAGTATAGTACGGTTTGGAAGATTGAGAGCCAGCGGCGCCGCGTGATGGGCTAATGCTGGCCCGTACAGGCTGGAAGAGTGGCAGCAACGCGCTGTCGCGGTCGGCGAAAAAGCGCGCGCAGCACGCTCGGTTGTCGACTTCGGTGGCCGGGGTTGGCGCGAACCGCGCGGTCATGGAGCAAGTATTACATTCCCCTCTAGGGATAGCTTCATATCAAAAATATAGACGCGGCATGCCGACGTACCAAAACGTACCAAAGCGTACCGAAACGTACCGAAACGTACTAAACGTACCAAAACGTACCAAATGTACCGGCAGAAAACTTCGTGCATCTGTCGTCGTATCTTCGTATAGATACTTTGCGTTGTTCGGAACGTTTTTCAGCATTTTCAGGGATAAGAAACGTGTTGGCTTTGATATAATTAAAATGCCGATTGATATTTCAAATTTATGTAGAATGAGCCATATACAGTAAACTGTATCATATTAAAGTGCTTACTTACATAACTAACTTATGAACAAATAATAATACGGAAAAAAACTCTCTCTCTCTCTCTCTTTCTCTAGACGTACAAACGCACCAAACGTACAGCCATTGTCGGTTGTGGGAAATGGATCAGCCGAGCGTTGGAGGTGGTATGATGCCCATGGCGACGGCCACCGCTGTGAAGCCGCACGACCCGTCCGCCGGGACGTCTACAATTCGTAGGGCGTTGTCTTGGAGAAAGGCGTCGCGTCTCT